>PVHP010026183.1:0-25052 GCA_004024765.1 Zapus hudsonius
TTTTGAATTTTGTCAAGTTTCTGATTTCTCGCGAATTCTCCTCTGTTTTGTCTTCCATGTCTGAGGTTCTGTTTTCCCAGTGGTTAATCCTGTTAGTAAGAGATTCTAGGGACGTTCTTATTATTTCAAGATGGTTTTTGTTTTCTGCTACTTCTTTTTGGGTTGCTTCCATCATCCTGTTGAGATGTGTTTTCATTTCCAGGTTTGATTTAATTACTTCTTCCTGACAGTCATTCTGATATTCGCTAGTCAGCCATCTTGAACCGGAAGCCTCCCTCTGACTTCAGAACAGTGGATTATTTTCACCCAGTGTTGCAATTAACAGGTGTGATGCTGGCTTTAAGGATCCTGTGCGTTCATTACTAAGGAACTGTTTTTCCAATGGGGAAAATCTGAGGTCCAGAGCTGAGAAATGTGGTAAGGTTATTGATTGACGATGAGTGTTGACGTCTAACTTCTTATTCTTGACAGTCCTAGTCCCATAACTGGGGACATTTAAACGTCAGTGGAAAATGTGAGGTCATGTGTCAGTGTCAAGACCTCAAACCCTGGAGTCTGGCATTTGGACTCCAAACCTGACCAAGGATAATTAGCCTTAGGACTTCATGGAAGCAGTGAAGCCCACCTGTACCTTAGCTTTTGGGGAGTATAGGAAAATTTTGTTTATAGTTCTATTATTTAGCAAAAGCAATAGTGAGTCCGTCGGAATGCAGCTTTGACGTTGGTTTGTAAGCTGTCTTCTTCCTCCCTAGAACTATGGCTTTAACGTGAGGTTAAATAATGGAAAAGTCAAGGGTTTCTTTAGGTGTTAGCTAGTTTTTTAAAAAATATTTTATTTATTCATTTTCAAGCAGAGAGAGAGAGAGAGAGAGAGAGAGAGAGAGAGAGAGAGAGAGCATACCGGAGCCACCACCTTGTGGGTCTGGCTTATGTGGGTCCTGGAGAATTGAACCCGGGGCCTTAGGCACTGGAGGCAAGTGCCTTAACTGCTGAGCCATCTCTCCAGCCCTGTTCCTTACTTTTTAATGTTTTTTATTTATTCATTTTCAAGCAGAGAGAGAGAGAGAGAGAGAGAGAGAGAGAGAGAGAGAGAGCGCACCAGAGCCACCACCTTGTGGGTCTGGCTTATGTGGGACCTGGGGAATTGAACCCGAGGCCTTAGGCACTGGGGGCAAGTGCCTTAACCGCTGAGCCATCTCTTCAGCCTGTGTTAGCTAATTTTTGACCCGTGTTTGTGTATTGCGGTATTACAATTCAGAGGGCCCACGTGTAACGATCAAACCATGGCTGTCTCCTAAAATGCCACTTTTTCCACACGGCCTGCAACAATCCATGGTACGTTCCAAACAGGCTAGAAAATTAGTCAAGATTTCATCTGAATCTCGTCCTGTGCTGCAGAGACGTGACTTAATGCAGATTTAATGCAGAAAAGAAAGTGCGAGACTATTGCATTGCTTTGTTTGTGCTGAAGGAGGTTTGCTCGTCCGAGTCCTGCTCCTCTGAGTTTCTGCAGAGGCTGAGGGCAGCCTGTTCCACGTGCCTGTGAATGGCTTCCCCAGGAGTGTCAACACTCCTTCTTTGATTCCAGAGCCTGACAGATCTGGTGACACCCAGAGCGACTCACATGGTGAGAAACACCTGTCATGCATCCGAGGAAAGAATCTGCAGTTTTCACTTTCTACTCAACATGGAATTCTGCCGAGTCAGCCAGGAAACAATGAGAAAATAGTAATGAGCACAACAGTTCCAAGAAGTCAGGATGGTTTTACAAGGACTCTCCAGAACTTTCCATCTTAGGAAACTGAAACTCTGCAATCACTGAACGATAACGCCCTCTTTTATTCTCTTTTATATGTGCTAGTAAGAAAACAAAAAGTCTGTTCCTTTTGAATCCCTCGCATGTAATGCAACATGTAACATGTAATGGCGCATCATCCTTTCGCTGCTTCCAGCCCAGTGAAGGGCGAGGGCCATGGTGGAGAGGGAGGGCCCTGCTCACCATGCATCCGAGTCAGGAAACGGGGAGAAAGGATCCTGGTCTTCTTTGGCATCATCTGAAGACAAAAGACACGCCTCATCACTGCCATATATGCAAGGGAGTGAGCACCCATGGGGCTGCCGGTGGTCAAAACTCAGACCTATGACTTCACACCCCTTCCAGGAAAGCAGAAAGCAGATCCATTTCTGCATGAGGAGTCTGTGAGGACCTCGGTTGTGCAGAATGCCAGTAAGATGTCTCTTCCTCTAGGCCCTTCACTGAGCAGGAAACAGAGGAGGGATAATTCGGTTTAGGGACACCGTGATGTCCAGGATTTGCAGGTGTCAGTGAGGTGCTTGAAGCGGAGCTCAAGGCTGACTCATCCCTTCACGTGGTGGGGAAGGAAGAGCTGCTTTGCTTTCTGATGGCCTGAGTCTAAATGGTGCCCAGCCATCTTTCAGGAGTCCTGTTACTTCTTTTTTTTTTAAGATTTTTATTTATTTATTTGAGAGAGAGAGAGAGAGAGAGAGAGAGAGAGAGAGAGAGAGAGAGATGAACTCCAGACACATGCACCCTCTTGTGCATCAGGCTTTATATGGGCACTGGGGAATTGAACTCTGGTCCTTCTGCATTGCAGGCAAATGCCTTAACCACTAAGCCATCTCTTCAGCCCCCTGTTACTTCTTAAGACGAGCTGTTCTTTTTCTGTTGATGCTAAACGTTTTCATTTGAACTCACAGGTTTTTCCTGAGACAGGATCTCGCTTCATGGAATCCAGGCTGGCCTTGAACTTGGAACAATCCTTTTCCCTCAGCTTCTCAAGTGCTGGGACTGTGGGTGCCGTCAAGCGCCCTGCTCTCACCCTTACAGAAAGAAAAGGCTGTGAGCGCGGCTTTATAAGAATTATGGGGGTTCCATATGTCATCTGCGGAGTTCACACTCAGAAAACAAGCATTTGAGCTACAAAATAGATTACAAAAATCTCAGAATGTTTTAAGTCGGTTGATGATTTGTTTATGATAAATGTGGATGGCCTAGGAGGTCGAGGGTGAACCAAAAGCTTTGATATAAGGTTCTGTCCTACCACCCAAGCTGAGACACCGGGACACCATACCTGTTCCTTTTTACGAGGTCACCTTCTAAAATGATTGGATTTTCTTTGTAACCTTGAAGGAAAAGCTTATTCTAGAACATGACATTGTCTCCTTATGGACTGATACATGCTTTTTTTAAAAAAATATTTTATTTATTCATTTTCAAGCAGAGAGAGAGAGAGAGAGAGAGAGAGAGAGAGAGAGAGAGAGAGAGAGAATGCACCAGGGCCACCACCTTGTGGGTCTGGCTTATGTGCGTCCTGGGGAATTGAACCAGGGGCTTTAGGCACTGGAGGCAGGTGCCTTAACCGCTGAGCCATCTCTCCAGCCCTGATACATGCTTTTTAAGGAATCAGTAACCACCTGTCATTAGCAGGGACTCTGATGATTATATCTACCATTTCCACAAGTGCCTTCTAGAGCCTCTGTCTGCATCATCAAAAAGAATAACCATATTTCATTACTCCAAAATACTTTAAGTTGATGTAATCTCCAAAAAATTAATTTGCCTCCCCTCCCCCATGTGTGTGTGTGTGTGTGTGCATGCACGTGTGCGCACAGTGAAAGCACGTGTGTGTGCGCCAGTGCACAGGCCATGTGTGTGTTTATGCAGGGATCAGTGGAGAACTCGGCATATCCTCCTGTCTTGGTCTCCTCCAAGAGCCGACTCCTGTCAAGGCCTTCTCTGTTATCGAGATGGAGTCTCTCACAGGACCTGGAGCCCTCATCTGTCAGATGGCTTTACCAGGAGCCCCAGCGATTGGAAATACAGGCCTGTGGGTCCACTCCTAGCTGTTTACGTGAGTGTTGAAGAGGAAATTTAGGACGAACCAGGCTCTCTCAGGCCCCCTTGCTGACGTGGCAAGTGCTCGTACCCACTGCGTGAGCCATCGACCCAGCCCCAAATATTTAATTTTTCTTAAACTAGAATTATGTTCACCCTCCTAAGGGCTCTGTGCTAGCAGATTCAACTGTCGTGATCATCAACTTTCTCTACAAATTACAACTGAATGGACACACACAGCATTTTTTAAAAATTATTTTTTAAAATATTTTATTTATTCATTTTCAAGGAGGGGGGGGGGAGAGAGAAAACACCAGGGCCACCACCTTGTGGGTCTGGCTTATGTGGGTCCTGGGGAATTGAGCCCAGGGCCTTAGGCACTGGAGGCAAGTGCCTTAACCGCTGAGCCATCTCTCCAGCCCCACACACAGCATTTTTATCGTTACTCCTAAATAATACCACAGCAAGGTTGTTTCACGGCACTGATGGTTACAGTTAGTATTAGAACAGAGCTGGAGAGGATTTAAAATATGACTCATGCTGGTTACATGCAAAATGGCACCAGCCACCAGAGAGGATTTGAGCATCAGCATGTTTCTATGTCCCAGGATTCTTGGACTCACTCTCTGTGGATACAGATGACTAAGATTTGTAGGAAACAAAATTTCAGCAATGTACCTTTAAATACTGTAGGTGAGGTTTCAAAATTTGTATAGAAATACCTCTGGAAAGGCACAGCACCCTTCAGCATCAACACACTTGGGCCAGGAGGACCGGGCTGAGTACTAGGCTCTCCAGGGTCCCTGCCACCAGGACTGATCCAGACGACCCACGGAGGAGGATATCCAGCTGATTGGGGATGGGGAAGGGGGGAATTGGGGAATTGGGGAGAACAACTCATTGTTTGCCCACTGAATAATGTAACACATTTTGGACAATAAACATATATTTAAGATTTTAAAAAAAAAGAAATACCTCTGGAAGTACATGGCAAATTTTTGGATGTTTATTTTTTGCCTCTTAAAATTTAACCGTAGATATTGTTGTTGTATTAATGACTTCTATATCACGATTAAAAAATATCTGAGAGAAACAACTGGAGAAATAATTATCTTGGCACACATTGTCTGATGGTTAGAGTCCCTCCTTGTGGGGAAGACAGGCAGATTTCCTAATAGTGGGGGGAGAGACAGAGCTCCTCACACCATACCATGAGGGTAGAGTGAGCAAGGAAATCGAGGCGAGGCTTTGACCTCCAAAGACCTGTATTTCCCCCAACCAGGCCCGACCTTCTGAAGGTTCTACAACCTCCCAATCCGTGTCACCATCATTGTAACAAAAATCCAAAATGAGAACCAATAGCTGATGCTATTTCAGATTAAAACCACAAACAATTTTAAAGATGATATAATTTTCTCTCTCAAATATCAGATTGCTGCTTTTTATGCCTAGCGTTACAAGAAGCTCTAATTTTGCATTTTATACTTTGACTGTAGTTAACAGCCTTGGTAATACACAAACGTATTAATGATGCTTAGGATTGCACATAAACTTAAGACATTCCCATTTCCAACTTTAAGAAGAAATAATCTTGATTTACTGATCTAACATGGGAACTAAGCAATGGAAATGACCTCGATGCTATTTTCCAGAGTCTTCGCTTGTAACATTAGACAAAATGCTGAAATGCAGAAGACATGCCATTAAGGAATCTAATTTAGAAGTTAAGTAATATTTCATGAAGCCCACTCTTTCATGTTTTCGAGCTCTTTTAATATTCCAGGCCCCTTTCTATTTCCTCGATGGAAAAAGATGTCAGGAGTCTGTTTCTCTGAGAAGTCATTCATTTCTTGAAACGTTGATGCTATTGGATAGACATGTCTAGCTTTGAATAATTCACAATTATCATCTAAGCCTTACAGAGAGTGAGGCAGGAGGATGACCACAATTAGATAGAATTATTCTTTGTGTGGTTTGTGGGATGTATGGTGTGGACATGCGAGTGTGTGTGCAGATGCTCATGACTCCCGTGTGTGTGTGTGTGTGTGTGTGTGTGTGTGTGTGTGTGTGTGTGTGTGTCAGAGCAGAACGAGTGTCCTTTACTTACTGCTCATCTGTGTTTCCTTGGGATCAGGTCTCTCTGTGAACCCTGAGCTGCTATCTGTCAGAGAACCCCGGTGATTCTCAGAGATCCGTTCCCCACAGACGAGGTTCCGATGTGCCTGGACACAGCCAGTTCTTTGTGTGGATGCTGGGAACTCAAATTTGGGGGAGACGGGTCCTCAGGCTTGAGCCCCAAAGTGCTCTTAACCACTTCACCTCAGCCTTAGCCCATGGAAGAAATGCTTTTCACAATTTAGAGGAATAGTCAACTGTTCTTCTGGTTTTAGGTGGATCATCCAAGCATACCTGTAGCAGGAGAAGGACGCTAGTCAACGGGCTGTAACTTCTGTATTTTTCCCCTACTTTCGGGTAAAAGGTGTGTTAGGGTTTGATTACTTATTGCATTGAAAACTGGAGAAGGAGCCTGGCGAGATGTCGCACGGATTAAAGTGCTCCCTTGAAAAGCCTGAAGCCCTGGGTTTGAGTCCACGACCAATGTCAAGCACGAGGCGGTCCATGAGTCTGGAGCTCGTCATCATGGCAGTAAGAGGTGAAGGCCTTGTGCGCTCAATCTCTCTCTCTCTCTCTCTGTCCTTCTGTCTTCCCTTCTCTCCTCCTTTCGGTATCTCTCTTTCTCTCTCTCCCTCTCTCAAATGAACAAAATATTGAATACTCCAGGAGGGCTGGGAAGATGGCTCAGCAGTTAAAGGAGGGTGCTTGCAAAGCCTGTTGGGTAGTGGCAAGAGACCTTGGCCCCCAGATCGCAAGTCCGGAGAGAAGACGGATTTTTAACTGAATGAGTCTGTCGCAAGAAAAATGGGAGAGCAAAGCTTTCTTCTTATTGTCTCCTTTCTCCCCCTGGAGTCTTTCAGATGTTCATGTGTCCTTATCTTGCTTTTAAAAAATATTTTATTTGTTTGCAGAGAGAGAGAGAAAGAGAGAGAGGTAGAGCAAGAGAGAGGGAAGGAAGGAGGGAGGGAGGGAGAGAGGGAGGGAGAGAGAGAGGTAGAGCGAGAGAGAGAGAGGGAAGGAGGGAGGGAGGGAGGGAGAGAGAGAAAGAAAGAGAGAGAGGTAGAGCAAGAGAGAGGGAAGGAAGGAGGGAGGGAGGGAGAGAGGTAGAGCAAGAGAGAGGGAAGGAAGGAGGGAGGAAGAGAGGGAGGGAGAGAGAGAGGTAGAGTGAGAGAGAGAGAGAGGGAAGAGGGAGGGAGAGAGGGAGAGAGAGATAGATAGAGAGAGAGAGAGCATGGCACACACCAGGGCCTCTTGCCACCACAAATGAACTCCAGATGAATGTGTTATTTTGTGCAAATGTCTTTAGCGGGCACTGGGGAATTGAACCCAGGCCATCAGACTTTGCAAGAAGTGCCTTCACCCTCTGGCCCATTTGTCCAGCCCATCCTTATCTTTCTAACAACCATCCCAGGACAGCGACATCACTGGTGTGGCACACAGTGGCCTCCGTGCCCAAAGCTGGCTGTGCAATTCTACTGGTCTTCCATATTGCGTGGGAGGTAGACCTGGGCTATCCTCCTTCTTCCTTCCACCTAATTATCTGCCTCTGCACTTAATCCACCTGTACTTCCCCTTGATACCTGGATGATCTTCTCAAACAAACATTCATAATTCTCTCCTCTGTTTGCCCAGAGAACAACTTTAAGACGGCTGGGTAACAGATAAGACAGCTCAGACTGTGTGGGGGTCAAGGACGGTCGTGTCTGACGGGGACACACAGAGAGGCTGAGCTTTGTGCAGGGGTTCCTGTAGCTGCTCCGACACCCCTGCTCCTGCAGTTCTGAAGGTCAGAATTCTCAGTAGAAGCCGTTGGGAGAAGAATCCTGCTCGGTGACTTTCTAGGCTAAGAGGCCATCTTCCTCCCAGCACTCCAATGTCCTGGACTTGTCACATCTTCCCTGCTTTATTCTCATGAGAACTTTGCACCTGGAAATAGTCACCCAACAAGGCAAGGGAGTTGTCTCCTCGTGAGATGCCAGCCGCCGCTTGAAAGTCCCTTTCGCCATGGAAAGATGTGGTACTCTGCTAATGAGGCATGGAGGATGTAGGGTTTTGCTGAGTCTGGCAGGCTTCTGGGACAGTCTCCTTCTGAAGGAAGTTGAGGCAAAGTCCGGGGGCCCCTGTAAATCTTAGCAATCCTGAAAACTCCAAAGCCCCTAGGCTGGCCACGGCTGTCCCCTGAGATAAGATAAGCAGTTCAAAGCCTAACTTATTCTAATTGCAAATAACAAACCTAAACAATAAGGTTTCATTTCCTCTGCTGACATCACCATTCTATCCATGTATATAGAGTCATGTAGCCCCCTCAATTTATCTATGTAAATTAGGATACTGGCCCCTACCAATCAAACTCATGAGATGCTCACAGATCTTGCTTCCTATGCTTCTACCTCTGACTTTTCTCTATAAAAACAACTGTTATCTACCAATAAAATGAGATCTGCCCACTGCCGCGTTCTCCCGAGAGTCTCATCTCTCCTCGGCTCACAGCTATTCCAAGCCTCTGCTCACCCAGCCCCCGTGGGTGAACAGGGAGTTGATGCGCCTGCAACCCCCTAAGTAACCCACGGACCCAGAGAAAGAAACATTCACACATTCAGGGAGAAAGGCACAGACACTCTGGCCCCCCATGGGCTTCCAGTACAGGACACATTGGTCTTGGGGTGAAGGAACAGACTGAGGGTTCGCAACAGAGACCTGCGTCGAGATACGATGGAGGGGACAGGAGAGTCCAGGGGTCAGGGCTGCCCCTCCGGTCCCACCATCACGAGCCATTGCTGGTAAGGAGCACGGCTCTATTCCTGCTGGATCTTCTTCATATTCCAGCTGCCCTTCCACTTTTGCTGCTAGTTCACAGGGAAGATTTATAAAATCCCTCATCCAAACTCCTCCACCTGTCTGTCTGTGCACCCATCGCCTGTGCCTGGATTCCAAGGCACCCAGCACCGAATCCATCACACTTCGCAGAGTGGAGGGGCCCCTGGCCAGCTCCCCATCTCATTCACATGATTTGTTTGCAGAGACTCCTGATTCCGACTGTCCAGTGGATGCAGTGGGCAGGGGGGCTACTCCAGTGCCATGGGAGGGTCATCGCCTTCCCTCCCTAAACCTGCCTTCCATCCTCTGCTTCTCAGAAGGCTGCTCTGATTGCAGAGGCCAGAGTCTTATCATCACCTCCTGCGCTCTGGGGACAGTGTCCAGGAGGAGCAGGCTTTGTGCCCAACGCATCAGCACACCCTGGGAGTCCCAAGTCCAACAGGTGGATTCCCAGCACAGGTTTGCACCAGAGTGCGGTGTGATTGCACCTCTCAGAGGGCAGTTCAGGGAAGGTACGGGGGACATTTCGAGGAAGCTTGGGCAATGAAGGCCGAGGAAGCAGGACCCACAGGATCGCTTGACCCTTCAGCCAACATCTGGTCCACCTGCCCCACAGATGGTGTGCAGGGAGTCGGCAGCATTTCAAAGCTGCCATTTGATATGGAAAATAAACTCTGAATTCTAAATAGTGCTGCTCAGAACTGCACATGGTTAAGTGGTATTTTACTGCTGGAACAAAAATAGGTGGGAAATAAGAGATGCTTTGGCTAACAAGTCAATTTGCTGTGTTTGTTACCATCACAACGTGCCTTGGTTCCCAATTGCACATAAGCCCTTGAAAAATGGTCACGTAAAAGAAAAAAATTAATAAAAAAGCAACGGGCTGGAGAGATGGCTCAGTGGTTAAGGCACACACCTCCAGTGCCTAAGGCCCAGGGTTCAATTCCCCAGGACCCACATAAGCCAGACCCACAAGGTGGTGGCCCTGGTCTCTCTCTCTCTCTCTCTCTCTCTCTCTCTCTCTCTCTCTCTCTCTCTCTCTCTCTCTTTCTCTCTTCCCCCAGGACCCACATAAGCCAGACCCACAAGGTGGTGGCCCTGGTGTGCTCTCTCTCTCTCTCTCTCTCTCTCTCTGTCTCTTGCTCTCTCGCTCTCTCTCTCTTCTTAATAAAATTTAAAAAGAAAAATGGTCCCATATGAGGAACATGGGGCCTGTGAGGGAAGAAGGGATGGAGGCACCAGCAAAGCCACATGTTTGCGTGTGTAGATGTGTCAAAGTGACACCCGACGACGCGCTGTGCAATGAAATCCCAGGGAGCTGAAGAGGCTGAATGGCGTCTCTACAGACACAGTCTGTGAGGCTTGTGGCATTTGGAGGAAAATAATTTGAGTTAAATTTAGCCTTTAGTGAACTCAAAAAGAAAAAAAAGTGATTTCATTCAGTTTAAGAACAAAAGTTCTGTAAGTGTAATCTACAGTGATTTCTGTCTTGGTACTAAACTGAAAAATCTGGAAAAGCTGATTATTTCAACAAAACTGGCTCCTTTCCCATGCTCAGGGCTTATTCCTGCTATGTGGAACTTAGGAAATATATATATATATATATATATATTATATAAATATATATATATGGGAAGTATATATATATATATATATATATATATATATATATATATATACTCACTAGGCGGTGTGGGATATCAAGTATTAATAAATCCTATAAATTTATTATTTCAATATATTAGCAAGAGAAACAGAAACAAAAATTAATATGAAATATACAATAGTTTCTGGCAACTTTATTTTAAGTTCTCAATAAAAGTAGGTTGAGGTGCTAAAAACAGAATATAGGAAAGGACACAATCAGCCAGAAACAAAATGTCACCTCAATGCATCAGGTGAACACTGCTTAATTTTTAAAAATATATATTTATTGTCCATAATGAGTTACATTATTTAGTGGGCAAACAATGAGTTGTTCTCCCCAATTCCCCACTGTCCCCCCTCCCCATCCCCAATCACACTGCTTAATTTTTAGAAATAATTTTTGCAAAAAAAGACCAGAAAGAGTAAAATAACATATATGACTAAATCGAGCTAGTTAGAGTTTGAAGGCCATCAGAGAACTATGAGACCCAGGAAATCTTACATATGGAGCCCAAGGTTGAGAAGACAATTAATTTCTCCATCTGAAAATGATTGATGTCTTCAGTTCATTTCACATAATCAGAAATATTCAATAAATAGTCGAGTCACAGATAAGCTAGGATATTATATCATATTTTCATTAATTATAATGATATATAGTAATTAATAATTTAACAATCTCTTGTTACCAAGGAAACTAGACTTACGTAGCTCAAATATCTACTAAAACAAGCATTGAATTCTAACCATTTTTTCTTTAATCCTTTTCTTACAGAAAATAGGTGATCATATATTTATATTTTTCTGAAACTCCTGCATAACTAAATATAGTTGTTACCTTTTTGTGACAGAAGATTTTTAAAGGAGAGATTTTAAAAGCTTTTGTTTTGGTCTTAGGAATCTTTCAGAAAAACATTACTGCTTTTTTTTAGGAAACTAAATCGCAATCCCTTGCCGTGTTGGTGGTCATTTTGTGACTAATTATAATGTACATATACTTTCACAGAACTCTTTTATATCAGAAATGGACACACGATGTCCTCAAGGGTAACGTGAGGAATTCTTCTTGACGTTATACTGAAGAAGTCCAACTCACGTAGGGATCCTTCTCTTACTGTTGGATAGGCTTCTCGTTTTCTTGGGCTTCGCAAATCGCCTTATCCTTTCTTCAGTTTCTCCATCACTGCAGGAGTCACTTCTCTTTAATTTGGGGAAGATGAGAAAACCCAATGTACAAAAGCAAAAACCAGCCCTAGTCCTGTAACATGTCTTCCTTGAGTAAGAAATAAAACGTTGCTTGCTATTCCTCAGCCAATGTTGTGCTGCAGTTAAAATTTTTAATTATTGTGTGTGTGTGTGCACGTGTGTGCTTGCTCAGGTGTGTGTCCTCATGTGTGTGTGTGTGCATGTTTGCTTTCTCATGTGTGGATGTGTGTGTGTGTGTGTGTGTGTGCCAGTGCCTCTTGCTATTGTCAACACACACCAGATCCTTATACCACTTTTAAAAATATTTTTTATTCATTTTCAAGCAGAGAAAGAGAGAAAGAGATAGAGAGGGGAGAGAGAAGGAGAGAAGGAGAGAGAGAGAGAGAGAGAGCGAGCACCAGGGCCACCACCTTGTGGGTCTGGCTTATGTGGGTCCTGGGGAACCGAACCCAGGGCCTTAGGCACTGGAGGCAAGTGCCTTAACTGCTTTTAAAAAAAAATTATTTATTCATTTTCAAGCAGAGAGAGAAGGAGAGACAGAGAGAGAGAGATAGCACCAGGGCCACCACCTTGTGGGCCTGGTTTAAGTGGGTCCTGGGGAATTGAACCCAGGGCCTTAGGCACTGGAGGCAAGTGCCTTCACCGCTGAGCCATCTCTCTAGCCCCATACCAATTCCTGTTCCTGTAGAGAACCCTCACTGACCAACTTCAACTCCGTGGACGCCTTCAGTAAGTGCTAGGGACCACCCAGTCTGTGGGCTGCAATCTGATGTCACAGTTGAGATCCATGTGCTGTTAATGAGGAGGAACAGGGGGCCATTCCAACCAAGGGTCATCATTTTCCCAAGACTTAGGAGAGCTGCCAGCACACTCGTGCTATAGATGAAGGACATGTCACTTCTTTGCAGGCGACCTAAGGGTCTCTGGGTTCCACAGTAGTTCTCCAAATGTGCAGCCAGGGAGCATGAGTTAGCCAAACTCGTTGGCTAGTCTGGGTGTTTGCTCGAGGGACAGGAATTGCATTTTTCCATCTCCTAGTCATGGGGGCTCTTCATGCACTTGAATACTGGAGATCACATGACTCGCAATTTTCTGACTTTATAGATCAGGCTGGGTGTGGGAGGCTCATATCTCAGTCCTAGAGAGCTTGCCTTGTATGTATGTATATAGGAGGTCCTGAATTTATCCCCCACACTGCCACCAAAGAAAAAAATAAGATCAGATTATGGTTTTAAAAGGTGTATGAAGGGCTGGAGAGATGGCTCAGCGGATAAGGCGCTTGCCTCTGGTGCCTAAGGCCCTGGGTTCAATTTCCCAGGACCCACATAAGCCAGACCCACAAGGTGGTGGCCCTGGTGCGCTCTCTCTCTCTCTCTCTCTCTCTCTCTCTCTCTCTATATATATATATATATATATATATATATATATATATATATGTATATATATATGTATATATGCTTGAAAAATAAATAAATAAAAATATTTTAAAAAATAAAAATAAAAGGTGTATTAATAAAAAATTACTGAAAGTTACTATTGTAGCTATTACATCTTTGTCCATTTTTGATTTCTGTGTTTATTTGCATATGACTGGAGGGGGTTAAAACTCATCTACAAATGCTTGGGCTTAGGACTCCAGCCCTGACTCAAAACAAAGACAAGAACCAAACCAAGACACATATAGTCTATGAAAAAGGGATATATTTGTCTAAGATCTAAAATTAAACATTTCCAAAATCATGCAGGAGATGAGTCAGGAAGCAAGCCAAAAGGGCACAGAACACACCTACTTAAATGAGTAAACGATGCCTAAGAGATACTGTGCTGTTGTGAGGCCCTGGAACAGCAGGCCCTCCCTCCTGCCTCAAACAACTGGAGCCTGTTGGGAAGAAAGGAAGGAAAAGCCTTGAGACATTTGGCAACGGAGAGAAAGGGCAGAGCGCAGAGAACCCCAGATTCCAGACTCAAAAGGATTTAAGGGCAGCAGAGCCAGGGGGTGTCATGTCACACCCCCAGTGCTTAGATCAGCTGGAGACGCTCAGATGGGAATTTCGGGAGGCAGGGACACTACCACGTCTGAGACACTGTGCAGAGGAGAGGCCTCGCTGGGATCCTCCTAAGCACTTAGCAGTGAGCTTTCATGTCTTTGCACAATGGACCAGCCAGGCTCAGAACTGGAAAATGGAGCAGGCAGAGCCCCTCACCAGAGGACGGAATCCTCCCACATCCCAGAGATCAGAAGACCAAGACATCCTTGTGCAGGAAAAGAGTTGCAATGCTGGGTTGTGGTTCTTGGGGGTGCGACCTGCTTTAGCAATTAAGACTGTGGTTGTGCTTAAATTAGAATTTACAGCGAGGTCTACAAGTTGTGTTTCCTCACAGTGACTGAAACTGACTCCATCACCGAAGAAGCCAACGGCAACACCCCTGCGTTCACACCGTCCTTCTCCAGAACTATCAGAGAACACATTTCCGACATTGTAAACGCTCTAATGTATGTAGCTGGTCATGGTGGCAACATAGGCCGACATACATTCACTGAACCCTGGGGAAAGTGATAAAATTAGCTGCAGATTAAAGGCTTTTCAAAGCTCACTGTGAACATAAGAAGATTTTTTTTTCTTAATGGAATCAAAATTCCATGAATGATAATTGCATCCTGGAACAAAGCCAAAGTCAAATTAGAAAAGTTCAAAAGGGAAGAGAGAAGTCTACAGACTTAAATCTGTTTTATTATCATGTATTTTTAAAAGCACGCAAAGCAGAAAATAGGACTCAAAGGCAGGAGAAAGACTAGCCAGAAGCCCAAGGGCAGTGATGGCGGCTGGAAGCCAAGGACATGAAAATTCCTCTAAATGTACCTCAAGTGTTTAAGAAAACAGATAAAACACACAGAGGAGGAGACAAAGGGAAGATCTGAAGGAACCAGATTCAAACTGCTAAAAAGAAAACCTCTCTATTTTAGTACTTTGGGTATATTGTACAAAATATTTAAAAATAGGGCTGGAGAGATGGTTCAGCGGTTAAGGCACTTGCCTCCAGTGCCTAAGGCCCTGGGTTCAATTCCCCAGGCCCCACATAAGCCAGACCCACAAGGTGGTGGCCCTGTGTGCTCTCTCTCTCACTCTCTCTCTCTGCTTGAAAATGAATAAATAAAATATTTTTAAAAATATTTAAAAATATACATGTGATATGGTATAGTGTCTATCATAAATTCTATGCTCCTATATATTCAAAAGCCATGGTTATGCTTAATAGTGATATAGATAATTATGAATTTTAGCCTTATAACTTTTTTTCAGATCATCCGCCCACGTTTGTGTGTGTGTGTGTGTGTTTTTTGGGTTGAGGTTTGGGACAGAGCCTTGCTGTGAAATGGGCTAGTGACTGGCTTGGAAGTCACTCTACAATGTAGACCAGGCTAGCCCAGGACCTGAAGCAGCCCTCCAGCTTGTGTTCCCCAGAGCTGAGACTGTTGGTGTTGAAAGACCCCCAAGGCCTTTCTCGGGAGAGGGTACCTCAGGACTCAAACAACCACACCAGCAGATGCAAAAGCAAGAGGAGTTTTATTCTTCGGCTGCACAGTCGGGCTCCCCAAACAGATGAATGTTCAGGAGCCCAGAAGAACAAAGGCTTGGGGTATTTATATCAGAAACCACACAATTATAATACAGCTCAGACCATAGGATATGTTATACTTCCATTGGCTCTTTGTCCCTATCAGTATACTTCTGACTGGTCACCTTATTGGAGCCTGAAATTTGCATTAATATCTCATTTTAGGGTCAGCCCACATTCCAGGAACAGCCAGACGCTCCCTTCTATGGAGTGTTTGGTCTTCTGCTCATTCCCTGGAATTTTTGACTAAGTCCTTTTCAAAAGGGGAGGGGGATTATTTTTCCATATTTGGTCCTTCTTTGCAACCAGGAGTCAGTTTTTATAAAATGGAGTCAGCTTCACAAAATGGATTCTCTATAGCTTTATAAAATGGACTCTTGAGTGTCTGCGTCCACACGGGCTCTCCTGCCCTTTTGAAAGCCGAGTTCCTTGGTTTCTTGCTATTGAGTTGATCGAGGTAGTTGAATATCTTCCATTTTAAAGCAGGTGGTTCATTGAGAGTCTCCTTTACTTGTGCAATCCGACTGTCTCATTCATTATTTCGTTCCTTGTGATTTGGAGGGACTTGTGCAAAACAGCACATGGATTCCAAGAACCAAGAAGCACTTTCCCTTGTTTCTCTGAGAGCTGTAGAGTTTCAGGTCTTAAGTTTAGGTCAGTTCATCCTGGGTTGATTTTTATGTATATCCAGATCTCCTCATATCTGTTATTAACTGTAGACACATATATTTACAGTCAGACAGAGAGAGACAGAGTGTGGGTGTCACTCCAATAAATGGGGATACTATACTGTTTCAATACTTTTTCTGCCTCCCCATATTACTTAATGTGATAATATCTCACACAGATTTTGAAAAGAATGCTGAAAAGGAAAGGTTAATTCAAAGTATAAATTAGAATGCAGAGAAGCACAAAATGTCTACCGGCTTCTAAGAACACTGAGAGCTTTCACACGTGTGTGCACACACTCAGCACATGTATTTACGTTCTTGAAACACCTAAAGACAAGATACTTCGCTCTGGAAAGCAGGAGCTGCTCACCTTCTTCAGACTGGAGCTCAGAAAGCAGCTTTTAAATGTTGAGCCTGGAAAATTATCCCATCGAAAGTGATGAGTAACATAGCATGAGTTCCAGCAAGTACCAACGATGTGAGTGTTTGAGAGGGAAGAAGAGTTTTCAGCCAGGTAAAGCAGCAAAGAGGAGAGACTTTGCACTTGCCTGCAAAGCCCAGGGACCCAAGTTCGACTGTCCAGGACCCACATAAAGCCAGATGCACAAAGTGCCAAATGTATCTGAAGTTCGTTAGCAGAGGTTGGAGGCCCTGGCATGCCCATTCTTTCTGTCTCTCTTCTCGATATCTCTCAGCTTGCAAATAAGTAAATCAAATATTTTAAAACTTGGAGCATCTGGGCATGGTGGCAAATGCCTTTAAATTTTAAAAAGTAAGGAAAACATTTATGCTACATATCAGAAGGGAAACATGTTGGTGAACTAAAAGCAGTGGGATTGGTGAGTACATACCTTTTTCCAGTACGCTGAACTTTAGTCAGTTGATGAGAAAGAGAGGAAATTCTCACCCTTATTTATTTTATGAGTTCAGTGACTGTCTCTCCAGAAATGTTCCTTCTGCATTTACATTCTGTCTTATTTTGTTACAGTTTCCTTAAAAATATTTACATTAAAAATAAAGCATACCAAAAAATTGTTTTACAAAAGAAGAAAATACAATTGACAATCCTAAATAAATAAGAAAAAAAACCCCATATGATCTGTCCTGGATGCCCAAGGAAATTGGAGAACGAGATGGAAACGTAGGATTTCAGGAAATGGTTACCAACACAGGAATTACAATGCTTATTTGATAAGTATTTTTTTATTTCTTTTTTTTTATTGTCCATAATGAGTTACAATATTTAGTGGGCAAACAATGAGTTGTTCTCCCCAATTCCCCGATGCCCCCCTCCCCATCCCCAGTCAGCTGGATATCCCCCACCGTGGGCCGTCTGGATCAGTCCTTGTGGTAGGGGACCATGGAGAGCCCAGTCTTCAGCCGGGTTCTCATGACCCAAGTGTGTTGTCACTGAGGGGTGCCATGCCTCTGGATGTCTCCCCCACCATGGCTCTCACAATCTTTCCGCCCCCTCTTCCGCTCAGTTCCGAGTCGTGTGTTTTGACATACAAACTCCTGTGGTAATTGACAGACTGATGTATTGTGGAGAGTCCATGGAGACGGGCTTTTTAGTGTCCAAACTAAATTATGCTGATACATAATGATGTACTTAAAACAAAATTCCCTATTGGTATCCAGAACAATCCTGATAAGAGGAGAAAGAAAAATCTATACGTTCAATTACTATAATATCATCGTTAACGTTAGACTACTTGACCATCTCTGAAGATAAACTTACTGGAAGTTGTGGAGTCGCTCTTCTCTGAAAACACAATTTTAATAGTAAAAAGAAGAGAATTGCCAAGTCGTTCAGTTGGTTGGCCCACAAATGACTCTTTCTACTTTCTCTTCAGAAAGTCCATTTCCATAGGCAGCTAGAATATCCGAGGGTCAGTTAGGACGCACTGGTAAGACCTCACATAAATGCCTGGCAGGTGGGTGTGGGGGCCCCCTGTGTCCCCAGCTCTTGGGTGGCCCACTGGGAAAGCTGGCTCAGGACAGGAGCCGCATTGAGGAGCTGCAGGTGCAAATGAGGGACCTGCCTGACAGAGGGCCAGACTCACAGTGGCACTGTGGGAGGAAGAAATGGCAGATTCAGAGTAATTTCCCAGGCAGTGTAGAAAGAAGCCTCTCTTTCTCTCTCTGTGTGTGAGTCATTGTGTGTGTACGCTTGCTCTATTTAATAGGATAGAGTAAGGAGTAAGTCTCTCTCTCTCTCTCTCTCTCTCTCTCTCTTTCTCTCTGTGTGTGTGTTTACTGTATTTAATGGGATAGAGTCAGAAGTAAGTTAAATAAGGCCAGATCAAAATCTCTTGTTTGATTCCTATAAACATGAACCTATAATTTGGCAAGGATTGGAAAATCCATACCTTACTTGGGAATCTTCATGGATTTCCCATGGAACACCCATATTTACTAGATATTGGAAAACTGTCATGAGCCTGGAATTTGACAAGGATTGAAAAGTCTATATCTTCCTTGGGAATCTTCCTGGGTTTCCCATGAAACACCCATATTTGCTAAGTGCTGAAAAATGTCATGGTTTTTGTCCATATCTTCAATAGTATATCACTTTGCAATAAATGCATTCTAACTGACAAGGAAAGATGTCGATCCAAGTCCATCCTATGAGCTTTGAGCTCCTTAGAATGAAAGGCTAAATACAGGTATATAAAGCAAAACATTACAAATGAGTGATTTTTGAACATTTGTACTTTAGAAATGACAGAATAATGCCGGGCGTGGTGGTACACACCTTTAATCCCAGCAGTCGGGAGGCAGAGGTAGGAGGATCGCCTTGAGTTCAAGGCCACCCTGAGACTACAGAGTGAATTACAGGTCAGCCTGGGCTAGAGAGAGACCCTACTTTGTACCCTTCCCCCTAAAAAACAGTGGAGAAATATCACTGCCCGCCGCCCGCGGAGGCAGTGATCACACAAATACACACACACACACACCGCTTGTGGGTTGATGAACGTGTGCTTTTTATTGCGGGAACGAGGCAGAATACATAGAGCTTCCTGGCCAATCAGAGGGCTAATGGGAAGAACCTGTGCAGAACGGCCAGTCGAGATCACCTCCTGAAATGCATGAAGCTAAACCCCTCGAGGCAAGCTGGCAGGTGCCGGCCTGAGATGAAGCCAGGGTGTGTCTCCAAAGGCCCCAAAGGCTTTCGCCCTCGACAGAGAAATGACAGAATAACACAACTATTAATCTAGTATAGTGTCGATTACAAAATCAAAATTGATTGCTCCATTCCATCTGTGGATATGGCATTTTAGAACTAAAGGTTCAAGGACTACGGTGTAGCTGATCATAGTGTGAGACTAGTTCATCCTCACGTAGCCCTGTGCGACACAAACTCTTTTTGTTGCTGTTTTGTTTTGTTTTTCGAGGTAGGGTCTCACTCTACCCAGGCTGACCTGGAATTCACTATGGAGTCTCAGGCTGGCGATCCTCCTACCTCTGCCTCTCCAGGGCTGGGACTCAAAGGTGTGCACATGTCCCCTCATCTATTTTTTTTATTGTCCATATGAAATATATTAGCAATTTCAATTTCAATTTGCATTATTTAGTGGGCCAACAATGAGTTGTTATCCCCAATTCCCCGCTGCCCTCCCCTCCCCAATCTGCTGGATAACCTCCTTCGTGGGTCGTCTGGATCAGTCCTTGTGACAGGGGACCATGGAGAGCCTTATTACTTAACCAGGATAACTGTTTTCTTTATCCCCTCATCTATTTTAATAATATTTACAAACTATTAAGGTGATGGTTTTGAAATTAGTTCTAGAACCTGGTTCTGATCATGGCTGCCTATGTTCAGCTGCCTTTAGTAACTTGCTGACTGAGATTATAGGGCTTTGCACAAAAATGTACTTTTGAAAGTTATTCAGATTTTCCCAATGATACTCAAATTTAAAAACACACATTTTACTTCCCTACTTGCACTGGAACAGGTTTGCCTTGCTTTCTTGCCTGCTAAGATTTCAATAAAATCCCACATAATATCTGTTATCTTTCCGACAGCCTCTCTGAATTCAGCCGTTCCTAAGTATTTGGAAGGGAACCTGCATCATCTCTGGTTCTACATTTTACCTCTGAGCATCCAGAAAGTATTCTGTGTCCAGATCATCAGAAAAGTGATTGTTTGGATTGCGTTATAATCATAACAGATGCATCAAAGGATAGAGAATTTGCCTATTAGCCCTTTGCCTCTGTTCATCGTCAGAAACCATTTAGAATAGTGTCTTTGCTTCTTTTCTCTACCTCTCTTCTCCTCCCCAAGCTTCCCTTTTTCCCAGTGTCCCTTCTTTCTTTTCTTTTTACCCTATCAATATTGGCTTAGAGACACCATTATAAAACCAAAACCACTCTGGAAATGACCGTGAGGACAAAGAGTGTCAGAGGTACGTAAGCTCCCCTACAGTGATGAGGACCCAAATATAAATTCTGGTTTCTTACTCAACCTACGAATTGTAAGGAATATAATTTTGACCAGAATAGCATCAAGAAATAAAGAGGTGGTAATTGTGATATGAGTCACTCAATACAGTACTTGCTGTGCCAGGATGAGGACTGGGTTCAGGCCCATATAAAAATGCCAGGAATGGTGCCACGCTGTATTCCCAGCTCGAGGGAAGCAGGGTAGACTTACTCCTTGGGCAGCCAGTCTTGTCTCAAGGATGACTTCTCCATGCATTCACACAAATGTGCTCGAATATCCACACACGCATGTGTCCAAGCATACGTGTGTACATGCATGCATTGGAGAAAAAAACCAGTGAACTCCAAAGATATGCATTCTGTCATTCTGGGTTTCGAAACTATCAATTTAAAAATGAGTATTTGATTCGAATGAAATCACATGTTGTGAGGTTGGACTTGGAGGATGTTGCCTTCAATGGGAAGGCTGTCTTTTCTTCCCCTGAATCTCTTGCCAATGGTCCTGGCAAAACGATGATAACATTGACTTCCAAACTGCCTCGGGGTTTATGAGCCACAGATACCTAGAGTGGCCAGAACATGAATGGTCTTCTTTTATATTTTTATAGATTGAAGTGTTTCTGGGTAATAATTTCTAGATTCACCTTTTCCTGTGTTAATGGACTCGTCATTGTGGTGCTTTATAAAAATAAACTGACCCCCTGAACAATGGGAAGAAAAAAAATCAATACTTTGCATCATTGGGACAGAGACGAAAAATCAAACCTCTTATTGAAAGATGTAAGATTCCATCAATGCTTTAGAAATTTCTCTTAGTGTGGTACTGTTTGATATTGCTATTGATTTTCTAAAACAGGGCTTTAGAATCCAAGTTTCATGGGGTATATTTCTCCAATTTTCCTAAGCTTGTGAAAGGTTTTTGTGTGTTTCCTTTTAGTAAAACTTAGAATTATTACTAATTGAACCCTGATTCTATAGTTATAGATTATATACTTTTAGAGCTCACTTGTAAAGAGGAATTACCTCATGGAAAAAGCAAGAATGACAAGTGATTTAAATAAGAGTCTCAAACGTTTGATATGTGTCTCTGGCAATTTGCTAAACAATTTCCCTATTTACCATTTTCTTGTTTATATTTCTTCCTCATTTCTTTCTTTTTAAAAAATATTTTATTTATTATTTTTCAAGCAGAGATACACACACACATACAGAGAGAGAGAGAGAGAGAGAGAGAGAGAGAGAGAGAGAGAGAGAGAGAGAGAACACCAGGGCCACCACCTTGTGGGTCTGGCTTATGTGGGTCCTGGGGAATTGAACCCGGAGCCTTGGGCACTCAAGGCAAGTGCCTTAACCGCTGAGCCATCTCTCCAGCCCTCTCCCTCATTTCTTATTCCTTATTTGTTAATATGTCAAACCACATATTATGACTAATATCAAAATATAACTGGTTCACATTGATCCACACCATTGTTGACTTTGTTTTGAGAACTTTAATATATGAACATACAATAATTTGGTCACATTCCTATTCCTTTATTCTTCGCTTCCCCCTCTCCCACCCCTCCATCTCTGAGGATCCCCCTCTTCCAAGACAGCCCTTCCTCTGTTTTAGTCTCTCCTCCCTCCTCCCTGTCAAAATGTTGACAGGCCCAGAACCATGCTGGTCTGGTGGAGCTAAAAGTCAGTCCTGGGGGTCAGGAATGCCGGGTCAGTCGTGCTGGGAGAGCAGCACCCTGCAGACCACCTTGGCACCCAGTGCTCTTCGACCCCTTCCACCCCTCTCCATCAATGCCCCCCGAGCCTCAGTGTGCATGTCTGCCTTAGTGTGATGAGCTGTGAGTTCTGCTGGGCCACCATCTCATAGAGACAAGTCTCTGGCTTGGTTGTATCTGTCATGAACCTTGATCAAGATGACTCATCCGTTGTAGATCTCAGGCTGTTCTCATCTTGCCTTTGGCTGAGTTCTGGGCATCCACAATATTTATCACCATCTGCAACAAGGTTCTCTAACCAAAGTGAGAAGAGCACTAAACACCAGGGCCGAAACATGCGCGTTCAGAAGGCTCTAGATGGACATCACCTCCCTTGTAGCCAGAGAAGAGCGGAAAATTCCCTTTAGGAGCCAAGATCTTCCAAGGCAAGGCTTCTACCCAGTTGTCAGGACTGGGCAGGAGCTGCTTTCCACTTCAGGCCTCACATCCAATGAGAGACCAGTTGCTGCCCCATAATTTCTGGGCCCCTATTGCACCCAAGGGTGCATCTTGCCTGGCTGGTTGATGTCGCTTGCTGGGTGCACTGCCCTTCAGACTGATGATGGCGTTTCTCCCTCAGCAGCTGCAAAGCGCCTTCCAGCATCATGGCCCCTCTCAGGAAGGGAGACGGTGATTTCTCAGGGAACTGCTGCTACAGCCCATGGTGTCCTCGGCAGTGGGGTCTTACCATCTCCTTCTGGTGGGTAAGCAAGCACCTTGGCAATGGCCTGTATAGTTTTGGAAATCACATGGCCTTCCCTAACCAACAGCTCACTGTGCTGGGGGGTGACCCATTTCTGGAAGAGGGGTACTCTGGCAACTACAATTTCTTTCTTTTTAATTTTTAAAAAATATTTTATTTATTCATTTTCAAGCAGAGAGAGAGAGAGAGAGAGAGAGAGAGAGAGAGAGAGAGAGAGAGAGAGAGAATGCACCAGGGCCACCAACTTGTGGGTCTGGCTTATGTGGGTCCTGGGGAACCGAACCTGGGGCCCTAGGCACTGGAGGCAAGGGCCCCAACCTCTGAGCCATCTCTCCAGCCCTACAATTTCTTTATAGCTTCCTCATTTCAAAAAGCAAGTCAAAGACCTCGATTGCATCTGATAAATTCTCAGGAATGGAGGGTAGGAACAGTTTTGTTTTGGAGGTATGTCCACCCTCTTATGATTGCAACTTTGGCTCATCCAATGTGCTCCCAAGTCTTCTCTAAATCTGATGGAATAAGAACGGCGTTAGAGATATGAGCATCCAATAATTGGTGTTCAACTAATTAACACTCTCTATCTGCTATTCTAATTAACACTGAATTTGGCATTGCAAACTCCTGATTGAATTATGGAGTTATGAAAAGGTTAGTTTTAGCCAACTTAAACGTCGCTTTAGGGAAAGCCTAGATTTTGGTTGCATGATTCCATAATCAAATGAGATGTGCACATATTCAGTAACTGTTTGTAAAGTTACATTTGTAGTTTCTAGACCATAAACGAAGAGATAGGCTCCTTTAGGAAATTCTCACCTTGGCCTTGGCCTTCTGAAATGTACAGGAGAGGTTGGTATTAGGGTCCTTCAGCCTAACCACTGTCTAGATCCAGGAGATGAAGCTTGGGCCATATCTCATTCTGCATTTCAGGGCTGAATCTGCCCCCTAGTTACCTCATGGCTAGTGTCCACTGGAACTCGAGGACACCACTGTGGCCGGAGATTCTGCCCCTGATGCCTGCTCCTCTGTGAGTGTGCAACACATCTTGAACAGGGGCCGCTCACTTCAGCTCCTGAGGAGAAAATGGAGTGGGTTTGCACACATGCTATCTGCACACTGTAACTCCAATTCCAGGTGAGGAGGGACATTGGTGAGGTGAAATACATTAAGTTCCTTAAACCAATGATATCAGAGTTCTTCTAAACTAAGAGGGGTTGAGTCTGGAAGGGGAGGTATTTAGTATCTCCTCCTGGTCTTTTTTTTATCTGAAACTTCTGGAATTTACCTGTTAATTTGAAAGTTGTTTTAGCTGAATAAAATACTTTGTCGAATTAAGCATGCAAAATGTGTGTCTGAATCACAAATCTCTTTCTGCATTGTATAAAAGACATCAGATTCTTCTTTCCTAAAGGAATTCTGAAAAATGACGGTCCAAAACCACTTATTTTCATTATTGTTTTTGTCAAATCAGTTGCCAAGTACTATGTATTTCTGGAGGTCTCATGACAAATACCAGGATCTAATTTTCTCAAGGATTACTTTTCCGTTCCCTGATTTTAATATTCAACTCTGTGTCCAATGAATAGTTCATCTCCTTTAAGTACAATACATTGGATCTCATAAATCTTAATCACGCACAAGTTATGTTCCAGTAAAATAAAGATAATCTAAAAATGGCCGCCCCTTAGATATATTGATATAATGGGAAAAAGAGCATCTGTGTGTCTCAAATTTCACACGAGAGGATTGATTAAAAGAATCTGTGATTGCTTAGAAAGCCACCGTAACTGGCAGATTAAGAAACGCTCCTCATGATACTTAAGTAGGAATTATCCAATGATTTGTGTGATGCAACTTTCTTTTACTGTTCTAATTTGGAAAGACAGCTTGGTGTCTATGTGAAGGATATCTTTGTATGTGAAATTCTAGCAACTCCGTGAATTAAAAGTCTCCCACAAGTCAACTTTATTACATTTTTAGAGCTGATGCATTTTTAAAATTTGATTTCAGGACTAAATATTCTATTCTGTAACACCTTTCCTCAATAAGCATCATTATACTTACAAATATTGAATGAACATTCTTTTTTACTCCTGGAAGTCCTCTCAGGCCCAATGCTTACAAGTAATTTCTCCCATAATGCTTTACTTGCAAAATATTTCCTCTGCTTTCTCTGCCCCTCTCAAAAAAAAACTATTAGCTAATTTTATAATTTCTTACAGATTTGT
>PVHP010026184.1:0-24834 GCA_004024765.1 Zapus hudsonius
GTGCCTGTTATGGTTTGGATGGTTAATGTCTCTGCAGGTTCATGTGTTTGAACACTTACTACCCACATGGTGGCTTCTGTTTGAGAAGGTTGAGGAACTTTGGGAGGTAGAGCCTTGCTCACCAGGATCATTCTTGAGGTTTTATAGCCTGGTTGCACTTCCTGTTCCTCTCTGCTTCTTGACTAGGGTAACAGTGTGATTCTGATTCTGTGGCCATGCCCTTCCTACCATGATAAACTACCTGTGTCCCCTCAAACTATAAGGCAGAAAAAAAATTTTTCTTTCCTTAAGCTGTTTTCTATCAAGTAGTTTTTGTTGTTGTTGTTTGTTTGTTTGTTTTTGAGGTAGAGTCTTGCTCAAGGCCAGGCTGACCTGGAATGTACTATGTAGTCTCAGGGTGGCCTCAAACTCTCAGTAATCCTTCTACCTCTGCCTCCTGAGAGCTGGGGTTAAAGGTGTGCTCCACCTTGTTGGCAGGTATTTGATCAAAGCAAATAAAGTAACTGATACAGACTAATACAGTGCCCAACAGAGAGAATCCTGGGAAATCTTGTCCTCTTAAGGATCTGACTTTACATCCTGTATACCCTACCTGAGACTTGATAGTCCCTTCATGAGAAAGGGCTTGTGATACCCCACTGTTGCGATCAGCTTTCTAGTTGCTGTGCAGAAAGAACCCAAACAAAAGCGGCTTGTGGAGGAATGGGTTTATTAGACTTATGGACTCGAGGGGAGACTCCATCCTGGCAGGGAAAACGATGGCATGAGCAGAGGGGTGGACATCGCCTCTGCCACAGCACTGCAAACAGCAGCAGGAAGGTGTGCCAAACACTGGCAAGGGGAAGCTGGTTTATAACCCCATAAGCCCGCCCCCAACAACACAGCTTCATCGAGGTTGTAAAACCCAAACTGCCATCAGCTGAGGATCGATCTATCAGAACACATTCATTTGTTTGTGGGGGACACCTGGATCAAACCATGACACCCACACTGCACTTTTCCCTAGGGATCCCCTTGGCTGATCCCCCCACCCACCCACCCAATGGACATGGCTGTTATTCACTAGCTACACTAACCTCGGCTGCTTCCCCTGACTGTAGTATATTAAAATACAAATTCATGTTTTGTTGTTCCAATTAGTTGCCTGTCTTCCTCCTTGAAGTTGTGAACTCCTCAAGGGCTGTCTTATTCATCTCCAAATAACCCAGATGGCTTCTGGGAGCTCCCAGCCCACTTAGCTCTAGTTAAGATGAGCCTTGTGACAGACACAAATAATTGCCTAGCCAATAGCCATTTTCCAAGTCTTCCTTAATGATATGGCTCCAATTCTGTTCAGAGGCAATAATCCCAACTAAAGGAATCTTTTTCCCAGACTCTCTTGCAGCTAAGTGTGGCCCTGTGACCCATACCTGTCCGAAGTCGTAAGCGCGATTCCAAGAAAAGCTTTCAAAGGAAGATAGGTTTGTTCAGCTGGCCTTTCCCCTTTCCCTTCCCCCTTTCCTGGAGTGCAGGCAGAGACATCTGGGAGGAAGGCAGCTTTTATACAAGCAAGAGAACATAAGTGACACACCGAGGTAAGACTGAAGGTAGAAGGACCCCGGAGCTGGTGACAACTTGGAGGCACAAGACCAGCCCCTTCCCCATTTTAACTACTCTTCCTTGAGGTTTACTGGTCTAATCCACTGAGTGTCTGCAGCTAGCTCCTTCAGACTCCTTTCTTACCACTGCTGTGACAAGATGTGACACTCTGGCTATCTGCTCTGTCATGCTTGCCCGCCATGATGAAGCTTCCCCTTGAAACTGTAAGCTGAAATAAATCCTTTTCTTTCATAAACTGCTCTGGTCAGGCGTTTTGTCTTAGCAATGCAGAGGTCACTGACATACTGATCTTTACGAGACCTTCCCTCATCGGGACTTGTTGCATTAGACCAATAGCCAGAGTCAGGATTGGGCCTGGCCCAAGTAGAGCATGCAGGATGGCGTATCTGGAAAAAAAGCTGCTTATCTGTCAAAGAACCAGCTTTACCAGGCTGGTGGACATCTGCAAGAACCACAGGGCCATGTGAGAGTGGATGGGCAGGCAGTAGGGTTGACTATAAATAAGGTTTGCCACATCGTAACAGAAACACAGAGTCTACAGAGAACTCAACGGTAAAAGCAAACTGCTAACACTCCTACCAAGACTCAGGGACTGTTGCAGAAGAGGGGGTGCAAAGACAGTAGGGTGGGTAGAAATATCCAGAGGCACAGCCCTGACCCCCCACCAGACTGAGAGAGGCTCTAATTACGCCATGGTGAGTACCAAGAACCTTAATGAGGAGGGACCTTGGGGAAATGGGAACTGGATACAAGAATATCCAGTCTTGAAGGGATACAAGATTATAACCTATGATAGATACATAGATACATATATAAATATGACCCTCTTTTACACTGTGAAAGTAGTGCCTTGGAGAGTGTTTGGTACAATACTGAGGAAGGGCTAGAATCCTCAAAACGAGAGGGGAGGTTAGAGTAGATGTAGGAGGCACAGGCACACATTGCGGTGACTTTTCCTTGCTGGGACAAACACCTGTGCAGAAGCAGTTTATGGGAGGAAAGGGTTTATTTCCAGTTTACAGATTCCATCAGGGCAGACAAAGCTGGCTCACTTCCTTAGATCACAGCAGACAAACACCATCAAACAGTTAGCAAACACCAACACCCAGAGCTCCAACTGTTCTGAACACACCTTAGAGTTGGACTTAACATATGCTTCCAGTGACACACCCTCCAGCAGGCTGATAGAGATGTAAATTGCAAGCTTAATCAAAAATACCCCAGGCTGGGGCTGGAGAGACAGCTGAATGGTTAAGTGCTGCCTGCAAAGCCTGGCAGCCTGGGTCCAATTTCCCAGTACCCACATAAAGCCAGACGGTCAAAGTGGCATGTGTTTGCAGTGGCAGGAAGCCCTGGCATGCCTATTCTCTCTCTCTCTCTCTCTCTCTCTCTCTCTCTCTCTCTCTCTCTCTCTCTCTCTCTCTCTCTCTCTTCAAATAAAAAGAATATTTTTAAAAATCCCTCAGGCAATGGAGAACATACATTCTCATTCAAACCACCACAGTGTGTATTTCATTTTGTTTCCTAAAAGTGACCAGAGCCCACCCCACCGTAAAGCTGGCTCCCAAAAGGGGGGGGGGCACCCATGTCCCTTTGAGGCTTAGTGGTGGCTGCTAGTCTGTACATGACAGGTGGAAAGTAGTATACACACCTGCCATGGCCCCGGTGTCCCCAGGATCCTAAGAGGAATGGTGGGATTCCAGAAAGGCCGATGCTAGGAGCGCATTTAATCAGCAGCAGAGACGGACATAACCACTGTAGTAGACAGCGAGGCTGGAGTGGCAATCAGGCTGGCTGACCTGCAGGGATCTTGGTGATTGCCAATTGGCCATGCTGTTCTGAGCTAAATAGTGTGTGATGTGACTTGTGTAACCTCCCCATGAAAATGGAGAGCTAGCCGAAGCGGACATCAGCCACCACAGTAGAACACGGTGGCTCTGCCTTTGGGTACCAGCTCCAGGTCAGCTCATGGACCTGGTGTCCACTGATTGAAGAAGAGGTCAGATCCTCCCGATGAAGGTCCCTGCCAAACTGTCACGAGTATATATGATAAACCACTTTCTGATTCCTTCCCAATGGGTCCTACAGTCGGTTACTGGTAACTGTGCACTGGGGAAGATCACCTAGACTTTACAGAAAGTGCTGGGCATGGGGTGTAAACTGACATTGATACTGAGGGAGCTGAAAGGGTCACGGTGGAAGACAAGACTCATGAGATGGTCTCATGCATGCTCTCCCGTTATGCCCACAGGCATCCCTGCAAATGGACGTGAAATAGAACTGGCCACACTGAACTGTGAGAATTAAATGAACTGCTCGTGAGAAAAGACCATGTTGAGGCTTGAATGTGAAATGTCCCCCATAGACTCATGCATTTTGAACACTTCACCCACAGCTGGTGGTGCTGTTTGGGAGAGGCTGTGGCTGGACAGAGTGGGTCCCTGGGCCAGGCCTTGAGCTTTCATAGGCCAACTTCACTGCTTATTCTCTCGCTCATTCTCTCTCTCTCTCTCTCTCTCTCTCTCTCTCTCTCTCTCTCTCTCATTCTTGACTGGCTTCGGTGTCACCACCTGGCTTCCTGTTACATCAGTCAGCTTACCTCTCCCCATCAGCTTCCTGCTGCCATGCATGTCTGATAGTGTCCTCAAACTGTAAGCCAAAAATAAACCCTTGCTCTCTTAAGTGGCTTTTGGTCAGGTATTTGATCAGAGCAAAAAGACCACTAACTAATATGGACCGTATGGTCACCTTAACCAGTGATAAATAAACATTTGCTTTAGTGCTTGGTTAAGAAGATGGACAGCCCCTAAGCCAAACATTGAGAGCCCAGAAAAACAGTAATAGAAAGAGTTATCTCAGCTGACTGCACTGGATCCCTAGATCCCAAGTGCCATATGGAAAAAGACTGTGTCATCTCCTTAGCTCTTCCCAGCAGGATTGCTCCTCTATTCTGAATCCAAGCAGTAGCCCTCAGCATCTACATGGAATAGAACACACACCTCACTAGAAACCAGGAGCTGGGAGTTCTGATCCTGGCTCTTCTCAAGCCTTGGGAAAGCCCCTCACCTCATCTGGCTTCCTTAGTGTGAAATCTACTCGGGTGCCCACCAAAACCTCTTTCACACACAGGAAGCTGACTTAGCAGCCCAGGTCCCAGGGCACACATCTTCAGGGTCTCACCACTCTCAATAGACGAGGCTAGTTGTGAGGGTTGGGATCGGACGTGTTCTCTACAAGTTCGGGTACTGGGAGCTTGGTCGCCAGCTAAGGGGTGTTGGGGAAGTGATTGGATCCTGAAGATTCTTACTTAATCAATAGATGAATCCCTTGATGCATCCATAAAGTGATGGCATTGTTGAGATGATGAAACTTGGGAAGTGGAGCCTAGCTGAGATGTATCTATCCCCTGTTTCTCTCTCTCTCTCTCTCTCTCTCTCTCTCTCTCTCTCTCTCTCTCTCTCTCTCTCGCTTTCTCTCTCTTCCTCTCTCCCTCCCTCCCTCTTTCCTGGTTTCCATGAGATAAGCACCTCTGTTCTGACTTGCCTTCCACCATAGTATTTGCCCCCCCAAACAATGCAACTAGCAGATCACAGACTGTAACATATGAGCCAAATAAATCCTTCCTCCCTTAAGCTGTTTTCCCAGGTATCCTGTGAGAGGGATAAAAAAGCTAACACAGGGGCTGGAGAGATGGCTCAGGGGTTAAGGCACTTGCCTTCAGTGCCTAAGGTCCGGGGTTCAATTCCCTAGCACCCACAGAGTCCAGACCCATAAGGTGGTGACCCTGGTCCTCTCTCTCTCCCTCTCCCTCTCTCTCTCTCTCTCTCTCTCTGTATCTCTGCTTGAAAATGAATAAATAAAATATTTTTTAAAAACTAACACAGAAGTGACAAAGTTCAAAGACACTAAGCCTAGTTATAACAGTCCCCTCACTAGGTCCTTCAGAGTGACCACTTACCTTTCAGCAATGGCCAAGTTATTTCTGCTACTGTCTGCTCTTCTAAGACAGCTACACATATGCTGAGTTGAGGATGGCTTTGGGACAGTCCCCGCTCAGTCCATTGTGCCCAGGAAACTATTTATATTCATAGTCAATTTTTCTGTATGTGTATATCTGTGCAGTTTGCATGCATGTGGGGGGGGGGCACATGTGATTGTCCAAGTGCATGTGCACGTAGAAGCCAGAGCTCACCATCAGGTGTCTTCCTCAATCACTTTCCACATTATTATTATTATCATTATATTATTATTATTATTATTATTATTATTATTGAGACAAGACAGGGTCTCTCACTAAGCCCAGGTCTCACAGATTCAGCTAGATTAGCTCCCTGGCAAGTTCCAGGGATTCTTCCTCATCTCCACCGTCCCATTTCATGTACATGTACATTCTGGGTACATGTTATCATTGCCTGGCTATTCACATGGGTTTTGGGGATCTGATCCCAGGTTCTCATGCTTGTGCAACTCACTGAGTTATCTCCCCTGCCCCTGTCCTTCATTCATTCATTCACTCATTTATTTATTCGGTGTTAAGGATAGAACCCAAGACCTCTCACCCATGCGAAGTGCATGCTCTACCATTAAGCTCCACCCCCACCACCTTCTCCCCTGAGATTTGTGCACACTGCCCTTCCTCCCGCCCCCAGTCTCTGCCTTCAGCCACACAGCCAGTGTGGATGCCTTCAGTGTGACACCCAAAGTGCCATATGTGCCCTCATTGTGAGGCTGTGTGGCTGGCTAGCAGGAAGGGAGCAGAGAGGAGCTCAGGAAACCTCCCAGGTCCAGTGCCATCAAAGCCTCAGGACACAGACAGGCGGCCAGTTTTCCTGCACAGGGAAACTCTTCCAGGTCCCCTCAGACTTTTGGCAGCCTACACACCATTTCTTCATATTAATAATGAAAAAAGAAAAGCCCTCAATGAATGTGCAGCGAAATGAATCTGCAATTAATTTTAAATAAGCTTCAAATCCCACCGCAGTGCCCTCCCTTGGTATTTTTATGGGAAGTGGTTTCACTAGATATGTGCACCATAAAGATACTGAAACACAGGATGGACAAAAATCCTCTTAGGCCTGCTAAAGGCTAATTTGGTTTTTCTCAAATCTTCGTTTTTTTTTAAAAAAAAATTTAAGGATAGAAATAAGCCAGCTTTTAAGGAAATATTAACTGCTAACTTATAAACTATTCCAAGAGGCAATCTTCCTACTCAGGAAATTTAGCATATGGTTTTTGGAGCTTAACCCTTTGTGTGTTCCCAGTTCTTGGCAAATCTCTCTCTCAAGCCAGTCACTTGAAATTCCTTGTCACAAGGGGCTTAAGGAGGCCTTTCCTCATGGATCAATCTAAAGTTGGTAACAACCCTCGTGCCAGAGGGTCCTGTGTGTGCACATGTGTGCGTGTGTCCCGCTGCTGCTGGTCTCTGGCTGGCTTAGGAGCTCCATCTGAAGCCACAGGAGGCCTTTCTCTGCCCAGGCCTCTGGGATACTTTTCAGCTCCAGCTTGGCTTCCCAGCATTCCCACTCCTCCCTCTCTGATCCCAGGCCAAACCTAGGCTCCAATAATAACAAAGAGGCCCAGAAGATGAAAAGCTGAAGTCCTTTCCCTTCCAGCTGAAACCAGGTGTGATGCTGGCGGGGAGAGGTTCCAAGTTTGGAGGAGTCAGATGAAGGCATGTGAAATCAGTAACCCGAAAACGAGCCCCACGTGGGGCCAGATGCTCAAACCTTTCACTTGCTTTGCTATAAATGAGTTTCCTGGGGCAAAATAATTTCTTCCTTTGAAAAAAAATCACAGTCAGAAGCCAGAGAAGAGAAGGGAGATGAGGGGGAAAAAGGAGAAGGTATCAAGGGAAGGACCTTCCAGGATTCCACAGAGCTTGGCCAGGCCCATGTGGGATTCTCTGGCTTGCAGAATGGTGAGATGCCTAGAAGCTTCTCCTGGTCTTTGGGCTGATGGCATGTTCCTCAGCAGGAAGATAAGCCTTTGGGACAGTGAGCTGGCCTCTTGGAGGAGCAAGAACATATGGCCCAGAAAGCTGGGTTCCTGGGGAACTGGCAGGCTCCCAGGGGATGTTTAAGGCCTGAGACTGGATTTGACCTTCTGGCTGAGTTAGAAGGCTGCTCCGGGCCTCCAAAGCTCTTGCAGCTACTCAGATGCAGGGACTTGAGAGACAGCCCTCAGCCCAGCTTGGAAGGACACCTTCAATCCTGTTTATCACTGCAGGGAACCTTCTGGATAACAATGCCATGCCAGGTTGTTTCTGCCAGGTCATTTAGAGTGATGCTCACATTGAGCAAGAGTGAGTGAAATGGACACCAACCCAGAAATGGGTGCTTTCTGTGGTGGCCAAAAATGGGCGGGGGGGGGGAGGCTTTATCTCTTCTTTTTCTTGTTGAGCAATCTCTTTGTAAAATAAAATCCATCCGAAGTCCCCCAGCCGACTTTATGTATGTCTCATATTAAACAATTCACAAGGGACTGGAATTCCTATTGCTTTCAATTTATTGACTTCCTTATCTTCTTTTTAATTTAAAAAATGGGGGGGGGCAACTCAAGTAAGCAAGGATGATTGACTGGCGGGAGGGGGGTCTTCCATGATTTCCAAGACTGATCCCTCAGCTTGCACCTGCCCACCCTGCATTAGTTTCCTGGGGGACAATACTTTTGTAGTTAGGCTCAAGCTCTGAGGCCCGTTGAGAGTTAAGGTTCAGCAGAGCAGGGAGAGTGAGAAGAACTGAGCAATAAGGAAGGACTTGGTGGAGACACCCAAGAGGCTCTAGAGCATCATTGTTGCCTGCAATGCGCCTCACTGGCCACTAGAGGCAGGACGTCCCTCCACAGCTCTGCAGACCACACTCTCTCCCTCCCTGCAGGTCAGGAGCTCTCCAGGGATCCAGCCCTGGTCTCCAGTAAGTGCGGCTGAGGATCCCAGAGGATCCCCTAGTTCTGAGGGCGTGAGGAGGAGCTGCAGGGCCTAGTTGGGGCAACATGGACCCGCAGGCAGAAGTTGGGGTGCCAGCACCCCAGCCACCACAAATGGATGTCCCCAGGTGGCCGCACTTCCCATACTTTCCATGTCTGTCCATGCACCTGGCTCCTTCTCAAAAAATCCCTTCCTGCCTTTTATCTGCAGCTGACCCAGGAAGGGAAGAAAAGATGGCTGCGGAGTTTCTGAGTGGGTTAGATTCTGATACATCTATTCAAAATTGAAAATAGCCTGAGCTGAACTGCACTTAATACACCAATCAACAAAACATCGTACCTTAGCCTAGCCTACCTTTAATGTGCTCAGAACAATCCTGTGGTTGATTAACGTCATCTAATTATTTTATAGTAAAGCATTAAATGGTTCATGTAATTTATTAAATACTTACATCCAAAAATACCGGCAACACACTACACATAGAGTGTGGGTTGTTTTCCTTCAAGATCATGTGGCCTCGGCCTTCTGAAGTACCCAGAAGCTAGTCTGGGAAAAAGCTCAAAACTCAATATTTGAAATATATATATATATATATATATATATAATTTTTAAAATATTTTATTTGTTTATTTGAGAGGGAGAGAGAGACACACACACAGAGAGAAAGAGAGAGAGAGAGAGAGAGAGAGAGAGAGAGAGAGAGAGAATGGACACACACCAGGGTCTTCAGCCACTACAAATGAACTCCAGACACATGGGCCACCTTATGCATCTGGCTTCATGTGGGTACTGGAGAATCGAACTTGGGACCTTCTGCTTTGCAGGCAAACACCTAAACTGCTGAGCCATCTCTCCAGCCCTAGACATATAATTTTTTTGTGGTGTTGGGGATTGAAGCAAGGCCTTGATCATGCTAGGCAAGCACTCGACCACCGAGTTACATTTCCAGCCCCGAGATAAACTTTCTATTCATGTATAAGCTTTTGAACCACTGTGAAGCTGGAAAATTCTAAGTTGAGCCACTGTCCACCGGGGGCCATCTTTATTTAATAAAGGAATAGACCATGGTGTCAAGCACCGTGGAGAGTGTGCGAGGAGAAGAGGAAAGCACTGTGGATTCGGCAGCATGGAGGCCACTTGAAACCTTGATGTGAGCAATCTTAGTAAGAAGCTGAAGGTCTGAATCATTCTGGTACAAGATGAGGCAGCCAGGGGAAAAAGCTCTTTTGACAAATTCTGCTGACAGAGGACAAGAGAAATGATGTAATAGCTAGAGGGAAACGTGGGGGTCTTTAGGGGCTAGAGAGACGGCTCAGCAGTTAAGGCACTTGCTTGCAAAGCCTAACAACCTGGGCTCAATTCCCCAGTGCCCACAGAAAGCCAGATGCACAAAGTGGTGCATGTATGTGTCTAGAGTTCATTTGTAGTGGCTGGAGGCCCTGGCATGCCCATTCTCTCTCTCTCTCTCTCTCTCTCTCTCTCTCTCTCTCTCTCTCTCTCTCTATCTATCTCCTTGCAAATAAATATTTTTTTAAAAAAGAAGGGTTTTTAATATGGGAGACTTCGGAGATGCTGTAGACAGACGAGGAAATTAGGGCCAGAGAGATGGCTTAGCACTTTGCAGGCACTTGCCTGCAAAGCCTAAGGACCTGGGTTAACCCCCTCCCAGTGCCCACATAAAGCCAGATGCACAAGGTGGCACATGGGTCTGGAGTTTGTTTGCAGTGGCTACAGGCCCTGACTCACCCATTCTCTCTATCTGCCTCTTTCTCTCTGTCTCGTAAATAAATAGGTAAAATATGTAAAATAAGAACTAACATTGAAAGGCTAAGAGAGAAACCCAAGGAGAAAAGTCCTCGAAGGCAAGAAAAGAACTTCTAGAGTGGGTGGCAGGGTGAGCCTTTGAAAGTAGCAGAGACACTTCCCACATTATAACCTTTTTCCATTCAAAAGACAGAGAATAAACAGATTATTTGGGCCCAGAGGGCTCAGGTGCTAGGGATATGAGGGATAAGGCTTAATTAAGACGATGAAGCCAAAACATGAAAAACCTCCGATGCCAAACCTGGGAATTCTACTTCTTCCAGACGTTGCTTCCAGCCAGGGGCTGATGCATGATGAGATAGCCAAGAAAACCCCAAGTGAGTCCACAGCAAGACAAGCTCCTGGCAGTACCACCTGCAAGGCGGGTATATTGCCAGGTGATGGCTGGCATTGAGACTAGAGTAAGTCATGGGTTAAGGAAAGGGAAGTGACTTTGGTCGTGGAGGAATCCCATTGCTCAAAGCTGTGAGACTTGGGGGAAATCACTTAACTTTTCTGAGCCTCTCTTGTGACAGGAGGATGGTGTTCCTTTAGAAGGGCTTTTAGAAAGGCTTCAGGAGGTCTCCCACTTCACCTACTGCATAATGAGTGATTAAATGGTTCGTGACTCCTGGGCCTTGCAGGAAAGTTTGTTATAAGTGTTCCCTGTGACCTGGCAGACACTGGGTGGTTAATAAGTATTTGCTGAATAATTAGATAATAGACAAGGAAGGATGGGTAGATATGTAGGTAGATAGGGAGAGAGATGGATGGATGGATGGATGGATAGATAGATAGATGATGGATAAATAGGCAGATGATAGATAGCCAGATGACAATAGATAGATAATAGACAGATGATCGATAGGTTTATAGACAGACAGACAGACAGACAGACAGACAGAGGAATATAGATGAAACTGGTCATAAAAAAATTTAGCCTCGATTTAGAATAGTACAATCCAGAACCTTCTCTATGGCACTTTACTACCTTCCTGTAAAATAACAAGGCCCTCCATAGCACATGAGTCATTTCCCTATTTGGAGAAAAACTGAAAGGAAGGCCCCATAATCACACAGAACCTAACACCACGCCAAGCCAAATGAGCCAAAGACCAACAGCAACACAGGCTTGTTATCGCCTAATAGGACCATCAGGGTTTTCAGCAACATCCCCACAAAGCTAGTCTGTCTGAGGCAAACTTTTCATCTGGAAGCAAAGCAGTTCCGTTGGCCCTAATTACACCGCATCCATTTCTGGATCCAATTTCTCCTTTCCATCCCAAGATAGGGCAGAACCTGGAATACACACCACCCCCACACTTTCCCCTTGCAGTTCCCCAACCTAGCAGAACCCCAAAGCCCCTGCTGACGCAGGCACAAGCTCTCACCAATGTCTTAGCATCCACCTGATTTATTAGTGTCGGAAAACTGAAGCTCTGGAATCGATCTAATTTAACTTCTTCCTGCAAGCCTGGCATCTCTCCTAAAGTTTAAATAAGCCAAAATTTTAAGAGGGTGGGGGATGATGAAGGAAGAAAACCCAAGGAGAGAAAAAAGAGCCTGTCTGACATTTTCTCTCGGGGGGGATCATTTGTTAGGCTAAAGCTCCCTCCACATCATTCTAGGTGAATGTCGGTTTGGATATTCCACTTTTCAATCAACCTGGGTCTGCAGTCCACACCTCCTTCCTCCCTGCAGACCAGGAATGTTGAAAGGTTAGAGAAGCAACCAGGCTCAAAATCATGGCCTCCTAAGAGCTTGGAAGTGAGCTATCTCCAGCTTCACTTCTTTTGGCAAGAGGATGTGTCCCTGGGGGCGGCAGCGTCTCTCGTGGGGAACTTTGGAGGTATTTTTTCCCTTTCATTTTTCGGGGAACCTGACATTTTGAACTCAAAGCTGGGATATTCATAAAGTCTGCATGCAGAATGGAGATCTCTAACGGCCTGAAATTTTTAAAAATATTTTATTTATTTATTTATTTGAAAGAGAGAGAGAGAGAGAGAGAGAGAGAGAGAGAGAGAGAGAGAGAGAGAGAGAGAGAGAGAGAGAGAGAGAGAGAGAGAATAGGCACACCAGGGCCTCCAAGCCACTGCAAATGAACTCCAGACACTGTGTATCTGGCTGTATATGGGCACTGGGGAATCAAACTCTGGTCTCTCTGCATTAAAGGCAAATGCCTTAATCGCTAAGCCATCTCTTCAGCCCTAGTGACCTGAAATTTGAAGACTCAGTTTGGACTGATGATACTTTTTGAGTTTCTGCTGACTGTTTCAGGGTATCTATCTATCACATCATCGGAAGGAGGATGGGAAACATCTTAAGACGATCCCCGACAACTAGCTAGAGTCCCTTTGAGGCCTAGACAAAGCTTCAAAAAGAGTTTTCCCTTTGTGTTTCAGGGTGGCAACTCAATGTAGTAGGAATTACTATGGCTGGACACTAACCTGTCCATGAATTGGCAGCATGACCTTGGACTGTATGACCTTGGGCTGGACCAGAGTTCTCACCTGTAAACTGGGGAGTTAGGGGGAAGCCTGAAAAAAATACAACAGACCATACAAGTGCTTTGAAGGGTCCCTGACCTGTGATAAGGTCTCAGTTAAGTTAGGTGCATCCTGTCACCTTGGCCTTCCTTCTAGGCACCCAGAGGGATCAGGACGGGCTTTTCTCAGAAAACACCATTGCTCAAAATGGTCCTCTTGCCAACACTTTGTTCCTGAATAAGTTCAGCATTCAACACTCCTTTGATGCTGTGGTAGTTTGAATAATGTCCCCCAATAGAATTTATTATAATTGTGTTTATTAAAATATTCATTGTCTCCAGGTTTCTGGCTGGAGGAGGTGTCACTTTGGCCTAGCCTCCTGGGGACTGGCCCTTTCTAATTTGGATGACAATACTAGGAATAGATATGCAAAAGAAAAGCTGGAACCTGGTCTGGTAGTTCTGCATTTTGTGAATTACAATGTTACAGTGTACTTGCTTGCTTGCATCTGGAGGAACTGTTTCTCTCTCTCTCTCTCTCTCTGCTTGCTGCTGTAAAAGCAGGGCCGGCCTTTTTCTTTAACTTCCCCTGGATCTGTTCAATAAATGCTATTCCTCCCCATAATTGTGCCTGGTTTGGAGATTCATCCCAGCAGTGTGGCTGACTATGACAGATGCTTAACAGGAAAAAACAAAAACAAAAACAAAAACAAAAAAACACCTCTCACCTTTGGTTACAGCAAGTTCAAGATCATCCCTTTACTTTACCAGAAGGGAGACCTTGGAATCCACATCCTTTTGGCAGCTTCAAGGAAAGAATCAATACTTGAAAAAAAGAACTGACAAACTGAACTTTTTAAACCTGAGGAATTTTTTTTAAACATGGTGTGGTAGTTTGAATGTATGTCCCCCTTAGACTCCGGTGTTTCATTAAAGTTTGTGACTTGGGTCTTCATCCCCTGGCTGGAAGAGTTGTCACTGGGGGCAGATCCTGGAGTCCAGCCCTAAGGTATGTTTGGGAGGAAATCCGATTTCCAGCCCAAAGGTATGCAGAGAGGTCTGAGCTCTGGTGGGGCCCCTGCTGCTCGATGCCCATTGGAGATGGCTGCTTTCAGTGTTTGCTGACCCTGTGGTTGTTTCTCTCTGCTTGGATGGATGCAAGCAGCTTCTGCAATTGATGGAACCTCCTCCTGAATCTATCCGCTTTCAATAAATCTCGTCCATCCCTAAACTGTGTCTGGTTTGGATGTTCATCCCAGCAACACAAAGCTGACTACAACACATGGTAAATGAACTAGAGTCAAGGCCTTTTCTGTACATAAAATTTCTTCCCAGTAAATAGTAAATTTCTACATATGCCCATCTCTCTTCACTGAAGAGACCGTTTATCTCTAGAATGAAGGGGTGTGTGTTGCATTATCTTCTCATGGATGGGATGAAACAGCAGACTTATGGGGGGAAAGGGCTTGTCTCAGCTTACAGTTTCAGGGAAAAATTTCATCATGGCACAGAAAGCATGATGGGTAGTTGGGCATCACATCTCCACACGGGGGCAGCAGGACAGGAGTAGTGAGAGTGGGCTAGCTCTGAACGTCCAGTTATATATATATATATATATATATATATATATATATATATATATATATATATATATATATATAGAGAGAGAGAGAGAGAGAGAGAGAGAGAGAGAGACAGAGAGAGACAGAGAGAGACAGAGAGAGAGAGAGAGAGAAAGAGAGAGAGAATGGGCACACCAGGGCCTCTAGCCACTGCAAATGAACTCCGATGCATGTGCCACTTTGGGCATCTGGCTTTACATGGGCACTGGGGAATCAAACTCAAGTCCTTCAGCTTTACAGGCAAGTGCCTTAACCACTGAGCAATCTCTTCAGCCTTGTTCATTAACTTTTTTGATTGTTGATTTTCAAGAATCTCTGGTAGATTCTCTGTGCTCCTTTATTGCTACAACCCAATCCTCACTTGACTATAATGCTGTAGACCATATGGTAGGTTGTTTGTTTCTTGTTGTGATTATATACATATATAACATATGAAATACACATATATAACATGAAGATTACCATCTTAACCATCTTTAAGTGTGTAAATTCAATTTAGGTATAAATCATCTTGTAAAGATACATAGATATGTTCTGTTGACATATGTGAAAGCAAGCTGCCGTCATTTGGATTTAAATATATCACCACTATATATCTCATATTTATATTTATATTTCATGTAAATCTCTCAAGAACAAAGACCTTATCTTACATAAACCATACTGTGATGCCATCTCTCAATAAATTTAACATTACACAACACTAATGTCTAATCTAGAGTTCATAGTCAACACTTCCTATCTACCCCAATATTTCTGACATTTTAAAAACACCTCCCAATCTGTTAGCTACTTATTAATTTCAACCGCGAAGTTCTCCATGCATCAAGTCTTTAATTTTGTTGTCATCAACTCTGTTCATTTTTCTCCCAAAGGAGACAGGTTTTGGAGGCTTTGAGAAGTCCTTGCCTATTTCCAAATGGCAAAGATGTTTTTCATCAGTTTCTTCTATTAGCTTTACAGTTTCACCTTTCAAGTTTAGATTTTAACTCTAAGGGGTTCACCTGTGTATAGGGCCAGAAGTAGGAACTCAACTTATTCTTTCTAGTAGACTCATTTGTCCAATGTCATTGAAAAGCCCTTCCGTTCTTTCCTAGGTGGTCTGTGGTACTCTCTTGCACATCAGGTTCCGCGGACATGGTTCTCTTGCGCATCAGGGTCTGTGGACCTGGTTCTCTTGGCCACCAGGGTCCGTGGACACGGTCTGTTTTTAGATTCTCCCCTCTGATGATCTACTTGTTTGTTTGTGCGCAGGGATGGCCTGGTTGCTTTTCATTTCCAGAGCTCTGCTTTTCTTTTCTTTTTCTTTTTTAAATAAGTTGTGTGGTAGTTTGAATAATGTCCCCCAATAGATTCAAAAGTTTATTATAATTATAAATTGTCTTCAGCCAGTTTTGGCTGGAGGAGGTGTGTCATCTTGGGCAGATCCTAGGGTTCAGCCCTAAGGTGTTTCTGGGGTGGGTCTGGAATTCTAGCTTTACATATGCAAAAAGAACTCTGAGCTCAAGCCTGGAGTTCCTCTTGTTTTGCTAGTTTTGGAGTGTGCTTGCTTGAGGTGCTGGTGGTGGGCTTCTGTCTCTGTCTCTGCTTGGATCTGTGAAAGGGGGCCAGCCTTTTTCCTTAACTTCCCCTGAGTCTGTTACTTCAATAAATACCTTTCCTCCCCAAAATCGCGCCTGGTTTGGAGATTCATCCCAGTGGCGTGTGGCTATGACAAGTTGTTAGTATTGTTTTTATCTTAATATTTTTACTTATTTATCTGCAAGTCAAGGCAGACAGATGACAGACAGACAGACAGACAAAGGGACACATAGAGAATGTGTTGCCAGGGCCCCCAGCTGCTGCAAATGAACTCCAGATGCATTTGCCCCTTTTGTGCATCTGGCTTTACATGGGTGCTGGGGAATTGAACTTGAGTCATTAGGTTTTGCAGGCAAACACTTTAACCGCTGAGCAATCTCTCCAACCCTTGTTTTCTTTTTTAAAGAAACTACTTCCTGACGAGCTCCATACATACATATACACAATGTACACTTATCACAATTCCCTCTCACCACTCTTGACTGAACCACTTCTTTCTCACTAGTCCTTCTGTTTTGACATTTTCCCTGCTCCATGACAACATGTCCATGGATCCCATGTTATGCAGGACTTGTACAGGTAAGGACAGCCACTGTGAAGTCATGAATGCAGCTTTGTGTCTGGAAGACAGCATTCTAAAACACTCCTCCTCGACTTTTGGCTCTTGCATTCTTTCTGCCACCTCTTCCACAATGGTTCCTGGTGGGTTCCTGGGTTCTCCATTTTGTGCTAGACACTCTACTGTCACTTCTTCTCAGCATTTTGACGTGTATTTGATGTGTCCCCAGTGGTTACTGCCATCTGAAAGGAGAAGCATCTAACCAAAAGCGATATATATGAATAAACATAAATATGTACAGGGCAGTTTGGTGGGCATCATATATCCATTTAGTCAGGCAGCAGTAGTAGCTTCTCCCTCCTCCCACCTTAGGGCTTATGACTTTTCCAGCCATAGGTCTTTGATTAGGTTTTCAAAACCAGGGATGAATTCCCTCTTATGGAGCAGGCCTCAAATCCAACCAAAGAGCAGTTGGTTACTCCCATAACAGACAGGCCACTACTGCACAAACAAGTACATCTTGCTTGGCTGGACAGTTGTAGAGGTTGTAGGGTCCACTGCTGGTTAAGACTATTGATGGTATTTCCCCCTCCCCCCCCAGCACTTCCCAACACTATGATAGCTTCCAGCTCAGCTCTAGCTTAATTTCCCAGTGACCTGCAACTTCCTGTCCAATACGTCAACCTCTCTCTTTTGATTCATGATGCTCAAACTTGACAGCCAATGAGGACTTCTATTCTTCTGAATACATTTTATATAATGTTCTCAGCTCTTTGGTGCCAGCTTCTGTAGTAACCTTGGCACAGAGCTTACCAGCTGACACCCCCCCCCCAATCTTCCTACTTGATGAATTTCTGGACACTAAATTACAACGTTACACATGAAGGTTCTCATCCTGAGAATTTATTTCACACTACACCACAACATGAACATTTATCTTTAAACTAAATAAAAGCCAATGTTTTCAAAGTGGTTGTGAATCACAATGTACAAGTTTAGGTGTAAGAAATGCTTCTATTAATATCCCCAATCTGAACTGAATTTCTTTGGGGGCCCATATCCTGCTGTGGTAGTGGAAACTTCATGGCAGTTTATTTGGGGGAACTGAAATCTTCCCATTTTCTTTGGAATGATTTCTCTGGAATTCAAAGAGCTTACAGAGAGATGCATGGCTTCCAGGCAGAAGGGAAGTCCATTAAATTCTTAATACCACCAAGACAGACAGATGCCCCTTCTCACACTTGGCTTCTGACAATGGCTCTCAAGCCTTCTTTGTTCCTTCTGTTCCCCTATCAGTCTCCTGCAACCATCCTGTGGTTGCATGAAAGAGATTGAGAAATGTCAGGAGACTCCACCCACCTATATGCACCATGGAACCATTTGTTCTCTGGGTTCTTGCCACTTTGCAAAGCTCTACAGGCACAAATAGGCACAGGTGCCCTCAGACCTCATACATCTGTTAAGGTTTCAGCAGAGGCATCCTTCCTTCCTCCCCACTGGCAACTATGTCCTATATGAGTCATGGTTTTCTAGGGTGAGCTGGCAACCCCAGGAGTGCCAAGGGTCCGGGTGGAGACAGAGAGCAGTCTGCCGCAGAACCAAGGAGAACCAAGGCTGCAGACAAGATCTGAAGGCAGTCTGCCAGAGAATTCTCTTTTGCAGAGGAGACTGATCTTTTTGTTCTAGTAAGGCCTCCAGTGGGTTAGATGAAACCCACTCACATTATGGAGGGCAATCTGCTTTACTCCAAGTCTCCAGATTTAAATGTTAATCTCATTCAAAACACCCTCACAGAAACACTAAGAATACTGTCTGATCAAGTATTTGGGCACTTCCAAGTTGATGCAAAATTAACCGCTAAGACTCTCAAGACTCAATTAATGCCATATCAGTCAGTCTGCAACACAGAAGGGTTCTATTTTTAATGAGATATAATTTGCATGCCATAAAATTCACCCTGCTAAAGGTGTTTTAGTATATTCACAAGGTGGCACACCAATCACTACTAGAACATAGATGTGGTCACTTTAAGAGGTCCCCACTACTTACAGAGCAAGGCCTGGTGGGCAAGAATAGTCCCTCAGCTGCTTGAGCTGAGGCAACCTTGAATTATAAGTTTATTCTCTTATTTTTATGTCCCTTCCTGCCTCCACCAGCCCCTACCCCTGCCATGAGCAGGAGCAGAACTGCCCTTCCCCCTTAGGGACCTTGAAGGACCAGAGGCTTCCTTTTTAAAAAATAAAAATTTATTTATGAGAAAGAGGAGAGAGAGAGAGAAAGAGAGAGAGAGAGAGAGAGAGAGAGAGAGCCCACAAGAGCCTCCAGCCACTGCAAATAAACTCCAGACACATGCATCACTTTTGTGCATCTGGCTTTACGTTGGGTACTGGGGAATCAAACCTAGGCCAGCAGGCTTTCAAGTAAGGACCTTTAACCACTGAGCCATTGGTCAAGCCCTAGAGGCTTTCTGCATCTCCCACTTTCCTTTGCCTCTGTAGCTCCTAGCACATAGGCAGGGAATGTCCTCCCTCACCCAGAACCTTATAAAAGAGGACCTCCTCGCTTTGTTCTTTGGATTTCGACTCTCTCTCTCTCTCTCTCTCTCTCTCTCTCTCTCTCTCTCTCTCTCTCTCTCTTGCTTTGGACCCTGTTCACTGCCATTTGGCACTTCCAACGTGGCTAGTAAAGCGCCAATTCTAAAAGGGCATTTTGTCTGGGCGCCTCATTATCAATCACCACTATCCACTCCCTAGACATTTTCATCACTCCGAAGAGAAAACCCATCCATTAGCAGGCAGCAAGAAGATGTAGGGACTGTTTATTAGCTAGGCACGCCTCACATTAGTATGGTTTCTCTTGATATAAGCAAATATCAGAGCCTGGGTTTGTAAAGGAAGCAAGCTGGCTTTTTTTTTGTTCACAGTTTGGGAGATCAGAGAGCGTGGCATGACTTTGGATCGGCTCTGCTAAGGGGCTCAAGGTGAAGGCCTTATATGTGAGGTGCATGGAGAGAGGGTAGAGGAGACAGGAATTCTGAGGGCAGAAGCAGCCAGTGTTGCCCCTCTCTGTCGTTTTGGTTGTGTGTGTGGTGTGCATGCGTGCACGAGCATGCGGTGGAGGCCAAAGGCCAGCATTCACACCTGAGACACTGACCCTAGAGCTCACTGATTATTCTAGACCAGCTAGCCAACAAGCCTTAGGGGTCCTCCTGTCTCAATCTCCCCAGTGCTGGGACTATAGGTGTGCACCACCACACATGCCTTTTACATGGTGTCATGGTTTGATCTAGGTGTCCCCCACAAACAAATGAATGTGTTCTAAATGATCCACCTCAGCTGATGGCAGTTTGGATTTTACAAACTTTATGGAGCTGTGTTGTTGGGGGCAGGCTTTTGGGGGTTATAAGCCAGCTTCCCCTTGCCAGTGTTTGGCACACCTTCCTGCTGCTGCTTCCGGTGCTGTGGCGGAGGTGATGTCCACCCCTCTGCTCATGCCATCGTTTTCCCTGCCAGGATGGAGTCTCCCCTCGAGTCCGTAAGCCTAATAAACCCATTCCTCCACAAGCCGCTTTTGTTTGGGTTCTTTCTGCGCAGCAACTACAAGCTGACTGCAACACATGGTGATTGAGGATCTGAACTCAAGGTACTCATGCTTGTGAGGAAAGCACTGTATCCCTTGAGCCATCTTCCCAGCCTGTGATTTGGTCTTTCATATAACAACCCCTTCTCACAGGAAGAACTGGAATCCCTCCTTTACTCACACCAAGTCGTACTTTTTAAAGATGCCACCACCTCATAACATCCCCATGCTGAAGACCAACCTTCCAGTACATGGACCTTTGAGGGGACACCTTCAAAGCATTTCCAAATCATGGGAGTTGTCGTGTTATCAAAGGACTGGACGACAGAAAAGAAACAGCAGTACCACAATGTCAGGTGTAGCAAACAATATCCACACTAGAACTGGGGACATAAAGGGGAAAAAATGAGGCCTTTGGAATTCTGAATCCTGGAGACAGGCTCGCAGAACATCACCCAGACATCTCAGGAAAGGGCATCACCTTGCTGATAATGGTACCCATGGATGTTGGAAAGGGGGGCTCATAGAATTGGGACTCAGACATCTGCAGGGGCAGGGGACAGGGTTGAATGTTGTCCGGGAGAAGTTTAGAGAGATGGTCTCTCTATGGTAGACTCTGATGTCTTAGGAGGAGATATTGCTGGTACCTCTGATGGGGTGTGGTGGGCCGATTGTAGGAACTGGAGGGATATAAGGCAAGGTGGGGGGGCATGACTCTGTCTCTGGCCCATGTTTTCTGACAAATTTCCAGTCACTATCACAAGTACTTTTTAGAAAAAATTTATTTGTTTGAGAGAGAGAATATGGGTGCACCAGGTCCTCCTACCACTGCAAATGAACTCCAGACTCACGTGCCACTTTGTGCATCTGGCTTCACGTGGGTACTGGGGAATCAAACCCAGACCATTAGGCTTTGTAAAAAAGTGTCTTTACCCACTGAGCCATCTCTCCAGGTCCTCGAGTGCTTCTGTAATCCATTCTTTACCTGGTCTGTGGGCCTCTTAGCATAATTCTAGGGATAGCTGGGTGACTGAGCAGGTTCCAGCACACAGCCATGCTGGATTGAGCTGTGTGGGGATGGCTGTGTTGGCACAGGGAGGCACCAGACAGTGAATGAGGCCTGTCTTCAAGCCCGGCTCACGCTGTAGTCCTTTGAGGTCATCCTAGGTAATGCAACCTGGAGATTGAGGAAGGACATCTGCCTCGGGTGAGGTGGGCCCTGGTACAGTCTCACCCATCTACTACAGAGCTGGGCGTGGTCTAACCCTGGAAGAATTCACCTCAGTTAGCAGGTAAAGACAACCAGTTACAGAAGGTAGGACCATGCTCACCTGCAAGACGTAAAACTGCCACAACTGGGGGGGGGGTGCCTGATGAGACTCCTGCTTGGACCTTATCACGTTCAAGTGTGAGCCCATCACCTGCACTCCTCTACCTGACACAGGTAATGTTGCTCATCTCTGTGACCGACATCCTCATCTTGTGGCTTCCTGTTTACTTTAGGTAAGTAAACACTGTTTGATTTCCCCAAGTGAGCCTCGTCTAGGTTTTCCTTTAATCTAAATCCACTGTTGACATTTATACCCACAGCACAGCAGCTGGATAATGTCCCATTACCTGAACACCAGCAGTTTTAAAAATTCAAAACCCAAGCTTTATACATGAGCCTAGTGGCACACACTTTCAATCCCAGCACACGGGAAGCAGAGGTAGGACGATCCATGTGAGTTCAAGACCACCCTGAGACTCCATAGTGAATTCCAGGTCAGCCTGGGCTAAAGCAAGACCCTAACCCAAAAAACCAAAACCACAACAAACAAACAAACAAACAGCCCAGTGGTTATGTGAAGATCCCTTTCTTTGAATTTTTGCTTTCATCTCCTCTCTAGAAGGAATCTGATCACATGATCTCGTTGCTTCAAAGTAACAGGTAGGATGGGGAATTGATGTGTCTCACATGCCTTGGGTGTTGGGTTTGTTTTGTTTTACAATTTGATTTTGTAGTATGACATACATCCATGTCACAGAACAAAGACAGGCAGCCTCAGAGTGCAGCCACCACCCCAGGCTGCAACTAGAACACTGTCTGTCGAGCCCCCAGAAGTCTCTGGATGCCTCGGATATGTCAGTTTCAAGTTTCTCTGACCTGCTGATTGGGGGCTTTGAACCACATTGACTTGGCTAAGCTGGAATCAGAGTTCCAGAATCCCGGAGTTACCTGTAGAATAACTACTCAAGAGTCTTTTCGCCTCTCCTCCTCCACCTCTTTTATACTTCCCCTCCCCCCCCAAGCAAGCAAAATAGCTAGACTTACTTTATAGAGGTTGTCACAATCAGATGTGGCGAGTGTCTGTGGTGGAGCTATTTATTCCAAAACAGCATTTCTTTCTGGAGGGAGAAAGGAGGCTTATAGGACTTGGGAAATAAACAAAATGTACAAGGCTTAGGAAACTCCTGAAACTTACAAGATTCACCAGGCCCTGCCCTCAAGTTTCTATTGTTGGGCAGAGAGGACTCTAGCCTGTGGTCAGACAAATTGCTTACTTGCAAGTAGGGAACTCCAGCGACGCAGCTCTTATTTCAGTAATGTCCTTGACTTTGAGTCACCCAAGGTCCTTCAAGTAGCCCCGAATAAACTCACTGGTTCACCAGACTGGTTGAGTGGAATCCTTTCTTTGGTCTGGCATTGGGGCCATATCTGGAGTGAATATTTGTTTCTATCTCCTCAGGAAACATCACACAACACAGTCAGATCCAGGGGCCCCTCTCCTGGTTCTCCTACGTTCTCCATTCTTCTCTTCCTTTAAATACCCACCACACTGAAGCAACAGAGACTCCAGCTCACCACTTGGTTGCCAGCTCTCAGCCAGAGACACAGCCATACACTCATTTTAACTCTTCAGTTTTTTTAAAAAAATATTTTATTTATTTATTTGAGAATGTGAGAGAGCGAAAGAGACAGACACAGAGAGAATGGGCACTCCAGGGCCTGCAGCCACTGCAAATGAACTCCAGACACATGTGCCACTATGTGCATCTGGCTTTACTGTGGGTACTGGGGAATCAAACCCATGTCCTTCTGCTTTGCAGGCAAATGCCTTAACCGCTGAGCCATCTCTCCAACCCAGCTCTTCAGTTTCATTTCAGCCACTTTGTGTACCTGAGCTCTGGACCACCTAGAAAGGCTGAAGGGTCAGTAGCATCATCAGCAGTCTTGGGGGGGTTCAGGAGCTTTTTCCTATCCTTCGACTTCTTTTCTGAACACTCTCTTCTCCAGCTTCTCCCATAACTACAGAAGGTCTAATTCCTTTAGTCAGACCTGCATTCAGCAACGTGCATAGGGCTCCCTATCCTGATTGAAAATCGCTTCCTTTTCTCCCGTGTTCCTACCAACAAGCTCGAATCCTTAAACACTGCAGTGTCGGATGCCTGTTGTTTTGAGATGAGTGGAATCGGTTTGTTTTATTTCCTGTCTGGCTTTATTTATTCAACATTACATTTGCAAGCTTCCCCCGTGCCATTGGGAGAAGTTGTAGCTTATTCATTTTCTTTACTAACAATGTCTTTGGATGAATAGCTCACACTTAATTCATTCATTCTTTGATAGCTGACTGTATGGGTTGTCCATTGGCACTCTTATAAATGGTGTTATCATAAGCATTCTTGCACATATCTCTTAGTGCTCCTGAATACTTTTTGCTAATTTTATTTATTTATTCATTTACAAGAAGACAAGGGGGGGAGCACATGCCAGGACCACTAGTCACTGCAAACAAACTCCAGATGCACACACCACTTTGTGCGTGTGGCCACTGGGAAATGGAACGAATACATACATACATACATACATACATACATACATACATACATACATATGGCAGAATTGCTGAGTCATTATGTGTCTTGAAGTTTAGGAAACTGCAGGTTTTGCCACTTTTTATTCCCAGCAACCTCAGGGTTGGCATTATCATTTTTTTTAATGTCAGTCATTCTGGCAGGTGTATAGGGGATACTCATTTGTTTTTAAAATTACATTTCCCTGATAATGAGTTTGCCTACATCTGCATTTATCTATTAGCCTGTTTGGGAGGTATCTACTGCACTCATTATCCATTAGGCTTGTTTGGTTTAATTTTTTTCTCATTGACTTTAAGAATTCCCATACATATTTTAATATCATTGAATATCTTTTGACCGTAAGATTCCATCCCGTCAGCTCAGTGAGTGCTTGCTTGACATGTGTATTCATCAGCTTCTAAAAATACTTTTTCTCTATTGAATTATCTCAGCAGCTGTCATGGTTTGATTCAGGTGTCCCCCACAAATAAAAGGATGTGTTCTGATAGATCGATCCTCAGCTGATGGCAATTCGGGAATTAGAACCTCACTAGAGCTGTGTTGTTGGGGCGGGTTTATGGGGGTTCTAAGCCAGCTCCCCCTTGCCAGTGTTTGGCACACCTTCCTGCTGCTGTTTGCAGTGCTGTGGCAGAGGTGATGTCCAGCCCTCTGCTCATGCCATCGTTTTCCCTGCCAGGATGGAGTCTCCCCTCAAGTCCGTAAGCCAAATAAACCCATTCCTCCACAAGCCGCTTTTGTTTGGGTTCTTTCTGCGCAGCAACTAGAAAGCTGACTGCAACAGCAGCTTTGTCAGAAAAGCAATCAGTCGTCCACGTATCGTTCC
>PVHP010026185.1:0-24848 GCA_004024765.1 Zapus hudsonius
AAAAAAAAAAAAAAAAAAAAAAAAAAAAAAAAAAAAAAAAAAAAAAAAAAAAAAAAAAAGAAAATAAATGAAAACTTCCAAAGTCATTATTATACTCACTCCAAATATTGACACAGCAAAACACAAAAATAAAACAAAAAAATAGAAAAATAACAGGTCACTTCCCATGTTGAACACAAATGTAAGAACACTCAATATTATGCAACTGAATACAAGGACATATTAAGATCATCCATCATGATCAAGTGGGCTTCATGCTGAGGATGCAAGTTTGGGTCAACATACATGAATCAATACATGTAAACCTCTGTTTGCTGTTCAATTCTGTAAACCCCTGTTTGTTGTTACCTACTGTAAGTCCTTGGCCTAAACTTATATTCTTATTGTCATATACACATCTCTGTAACTGAACTAATAAACAGCCTGTCAACTAGGGCTCAGGGCCATTGTCTTTTTGGGGAGACCCATGCATGGCCTGCTAGCCTAAAAAAATCTTCCACTCTCCTCTAAAAAAATAACAAAAATAAATGCAATATTCCATAGAAATAAACTTGAGGACAAAAGTCATATTATCATCTCAACTGATGAAGAAAAGATCTTTATGATGAATACTTCAAGACACTATAGATAGAAACTAAAGAGAATAGTAGAAAGACTCTCCTTGCTCATGGATTGGTCTGTCACTATGATGAAAATGACTGTGATTCTTAAGTTTTATTGTCAATGTGACCTTTTTGCTAATCATTGGTGAGTCTCTGAGGAAGTTCACAGGAAGACAGCCCTCTCAGCAGGGTCAGGATGTAAAAACGTTAAGGAAAGGGCTGAAGAGATGGCTTAGCGGCTAAGGTGTTTGCCTGCAATGCAGAAGGACCAGAGTTCGATTCCCCAGTGCCCATATACAGCCAGATGCACAAGAGGGCGCATGTGTCTGGAGTTCATTTGCAGTGGCTTGGAGGCTCTCTGTCTGCCCCCCCCCCTCAAATAAATAAATAAAATATTTTTTTAAAAAGTTCAAGAAAGCTAGAAACAAAATTTCCATCCAGGTAGGGCAGTGCAGGTAGGAAATTCCAAAGACTCAGGGAGTCAACAAGTCTGGGAAGGGTGCAAGACCACACCTTAAGGCTACATAAAGGGGGCGAAAATCCCTTCTCCTACCTGCCTGTTTGTCTTCTGTATGTGGTGCTGGTGATGGGTTTCTCTCTGTGGTTGGACCTATAAACGGGGATCAATCTTTTTCTCCATATGTAATTTCCCCTGAATCTTTAGCTTCAATAAATCCTTTCCTCCCATAACTGTGCCTGGTTTTGAGATTCATCCCACCAATGTATGGCTGATGATGACAATGATTGTATTACCAGAATAATTCCCATCAAAAGTCCAAGGATGAGATTCTTCATGGAACTGAAAGAAAGAAATACAAGAATTCATATGGAAAACAAATGACCATGAAGACAGCATGTACTTGAACAAATCTGTTTCCTCAATTATAAATGAATGAAAAATGATTAATAATGTAGAACCATTTCTGTGACAACTTTTTAAAAATGTTTTATTGACAAGTTTCATACATGCATATAACATATTTTAATCATCCATTCTTATTACCTTATTATTATTATTATTTTGGTTTTTTTGAGGTAGGGTCTCATTCTAGCCCAGGCTGACCTGGAATTCACTATGTAGTCTCAGGGTGGCCTTGAACTCAGGCGATCCTCCTACCTCTGCCTCCCGAGTACTGGGATTAAAGGCATGCACCACCACGCCCGGCTCCATTACCTTATTTTGTCTACCATTCCCTGCCCCCTTCCACTGAATACCTTCTTTCCATAGAGTCCTCCTACATTAAAGTCTTTGTTTTTGCCCTCCTCCACCATTCAGGATGGAATGATGATGGGCCCAATATTGTGCAGATCTTGTACAGGTGATGACAGTTGCTGTGATGTCATAAAAGCAATGACCATTTCATGTGCAGACATCAATGTTCCATAGTGGTTCTCCCCTTCCACTGGCTCTTACTTTCTTTTTGTCCCCTCTTTTACAACGTTTCCTGAGCCTTGACAGGGTGATCTAGATGTCTCATCTAGCTCTGAGGACATTACAATAATTTATCTTCTGTATTTTGTTGAGTTTTGAGTCTCCCTATTAGTCTAGGTGATAATTTTATATTGGCCATTTTTTAACAATTATAAAAGTAAATGTTTATTAATTCTAAATGCTACATAAAGATGTATGCTTATTTAATGTCCCATAAACACTCAGAGCTTCAATTTGAATCATGACTGATTAAATTTGTTGGAGACAAATGTCTGATGATATTGTCAGCATTTTATAAATTCCAAATGAATTTCTTTTTTATTTTCTCTTTAAAACACGTATACTTCTCTATTCAAGGTCAATCTTTAAATGGAAACTGTAAAGGAATTTTTTCTTGCTTGTTTTTCTGAAGGCTCAGGTTCCGTCTGAAAATCAATAGGGTAATAAAGCACACCACTCCCTAATTTCTTAGCATTCCCTCCCAAATACCTATTATTCCTTTCATGGAAAATGCTACTTCTGTAAACATAAGAAATTCATTTGTGAGCAGTGTTTGTGCTTTGTGTAGTACTAGTGATAGAAACATTTGGTTAGAAGCCAAAAGATACTATTTTAGGCTTAGTATAATTTTCCAGCTGTTGTTGGGGAAAGCATCTTACACTAGCCTACCCATTACACTGACATTCTCATCTATACATTTATATTTTGCTGCTTTTTCAAATCAGTAATGCAGCTGCCACAATATGCCTCCTCCTTCTAGCAGGTGCTAAATTATTCTCTGCACAAAATGACATCATTCCCTATCTTGCAGAAAACATGCCCTCCGAGCTGAGGAAAGGGCAGAACCACTACAAAAAGAAAGAAATAAGAGAGAAAGAAAGAAAGAAAGAAAGAAAGAAGGAAAGAAAGAAAGAAAGAAAGAAAGAAAGAAAGAAGCAAAATTTAGATAATTTCCACATTGTATTCAGAAAAACCATATCATGTGTTTTAGAGAATTAATACCTAAGGCAATGAAGCCAAGTTTTCAATGAGGTTTGAAAAAGGATCAGTAATAAAGAAACAAAGATTTTCACATAAAAAGCTTTAATACTTTGCCTTCTTTGCAATCACTGCTAGGAGAAGTATAATTGTTTCTTGTTGCTCTGCTTCTGTTCTCCTTTATGAAAACAGACTGGAAACATTTGTGTTACACTTAAATTATTCCTCTGATTAGGAGAGTATATTTGACTGGTTATTTGATTATATTTTCTAGTAAGCCAAACCATAATAAAAATATTCATAAGAGTCACACTACCTTAAAATTTTGATTTCTCCTAATAGAAGCCTAATAACCAATAAAACTAAATGCTGGCTGGCATTCAATTTTGAAAAGAAAAAGCAATATTTCTTTTTTTCCTAACACAGGCAAAATAGAAAGTAATGTCAGTGAATAAAAATCCATTTGGGTTATTCAGTAATGTTTTATATAGATATAAGTCCATAAATGACTTTGTGACATCAAAATGTTCACCATGAAAGAACAACTCAACTCTTAGATATTTATGATTATCCACTACAGAACAATCACCATATTATATATTGTAGTCAGCCACATGCTGATGGGATGAATCTTCAAACCAGGCACAATTTGGGGGAGGAAAGTATTTATTCAAACTACAGATTGAGGGGAAGTTCCGTAACAGCGAAATAGGCTGGCCAAGTAGAGAGTGAAACCCATCACTTGCACCACACACACACACACACAATAGCAAACAGGCAGGAGGGCCAAGGAGAGAATTTCTTCTCATTTATATAGCCTTAGGGTGGGGTCTTGCAACCCTTCCCCAGACTTAATGGCTTCCTGAGTCTCTGGAATTTCCTTCCTGCATGGCCCATACAGGAAAGGATGTTTACTTCCAGCTTCTTTGAGTTTCTTTACATCTTGCCCATTGCTGAGAGCCTGCCTTCCTGTAAATATCCTCAGAGGCCCACCCAAGACAATTAAAAATATCAAGTTGACAACAAAACTTAACCATCACATTATACATAGTTGTGTACTATATTATTCAGAAACATCCACAGAGCACATCTTGTTAATGTGTATTGTAATGTTTCCTTTTATTGTATATAATATATATGTTTGTATGTGTGTGTTTAAGTGAGCTTGGAGGTTGCACATGATTGTGTATATACATACATGTTTGGGTGCATGTGGAGTCCAGAAGACAGCATCAGTTATCTTCAGGAACTCCTTTCAACCTCCATTGTTATCTCCTCTCTTATTGGATATTGGTAATCTTGGAGTTTACTAATTAGCCCGTACTAGCAGAACAGTGATTTCCAGGTATCTGCCTTTCTCTGACTCTGAGATGACAGACACATTCTAACATATTCAACATTTTATGTGGGCACCAGAGATCAAATTCAGGTCTTCATGTTTGCAAGGTAAGCCCATCTCCTAAATACCTTCCTTTTCTAAGTATGTTTATAGCTGAGTTATTTGTATCTGTAATTAAGGAATCCAATAAATAATAGGTACTTCTTGGGCTGGGGAAATAAAGTGTTTGCAAAAGACGCAAAAGAATGTGTGTTCAGATCCTCAGCATTCACAGAAATGCTAGGCATTTTGATACACACCTATGCTCCCAGCACAGAGATTGAGAGAAATGGATATCAGTTGTCTTCCTCAATTTTCTCCAATTTATTTCCTGATGGATGGTGTTCACTTGATCCTGGTGCCTGTAAGTTTGGCCTATCTTGCTAACAAGCATACTGTGGTTATCACCTGTCTGGACTTCCCAAGTTCTGGGGTTATGGGTGGGCTGCTATGCCAACTTGGCATTTACATATATGTGAAGTACAGAAAATCAGGTAATTTCACTTGTACAGCAAGCATACTTTTTATCCACTGAGTCACCACCCTAGCCCCCAAGATCAATAGTTCTATTACTCATTGAATCTCAGGTCACCACTGTGCGATGGGAAGAATATTTCATAATGAGTGGGCTTTAGTATGAGCAGGGAATTTATCACATCTAGCAATTACTGCAAGTATTCAATAGTGTACTTTGTACACCAGAAGAGCTTATGTAGATCAGGGAAGGAGGGAAGACAAGGAGATGAAAGAGATCAGCTCCAAATTATACTAGTGCCAAGAGAAATCACTTGTAACTAATAATGGATAATATTTGTGAAAGTGATTGGCTGAGAAACATATGCTCTGTTGAAGGTTTACTGATCCCTGGTCTGGAGGATATGCTGTATGCTGGGTTGGAAGTGGCTAATTTATTGATTGTATTTTTTTGGCAATATATCTCAGTTGTCATGAAGAATGTTTATAATATCAAACACTTCAGTGTTCTAAGAATCAGAGCCAAGAAGGCAAGAGATAATAGATGTTAAGTATTTACTGTAACCACAAATAGTTACACCTACACAAAATAGTTCCCAGTGAACTTTGTTAAAGGAATGGATGAGTGAGGAATTTACATACTATATTCTAAAAAGACATAAAAGAAACAATTTTCTCTGCTAAACCACTAATTGGTATGTGGAGCCAACACTGGTATTGCTTTAAAGCTTTCATCCATTCTAAGGAAAGATTCAGGTCCGAGGTAGATCATGTTAAGTAGTAAATTAGCAATATTTACATTGCTTATAAAATTTTCAAGTGATTTTCCTCTGTAAACTATATAGATTGAGTAACCAGTTTAAAGCACTCATATAAACAAATATAGGAGCTTTTATGATTCAATCAGTAAAAATAACCTTGATTATCACAGGAGTATGTACATTCTAGGCCCCCTCTCGAGGACTATGTAGTCCGATAATAATTTCAAATGATTGGACTAATAACATTTAGTAGGTTTATTGTCCTAAATAATGCACCTCAGCTTTAAAATACCTATACCTCCACAATTCCTCATCTACCTTCTGATGAGTAGATCTCCAATTATGGAAGTAGGTGCAATGCAAACGTCTCAGATAGCTTGATTTCCTAGGCTAATTTATGACTGAGGAATTACCATTCAAACTCCAAACAGATCCCAAGCCTTCATTGTTTGCCTTTGATATACTCTGTTTAATAATTCCAATTCTCTAGAAAAAGAAGACAAATTGATTTGCATTGAAATGGGTCTTAGTTTTCCTTCTTTGATGTATCCTCAAGCTTTGTGAATCTTTAGTGATAAAGATGTCAGGTCCCAACCATTAACATTGGCTTTTGGCCATGAGAATATAGAATGTGTGGAATTTAGCAACTTTTAAACTCAAGTGTGTGCATTTTGTACAGTTCTGGTAAAAAATATAAAAACTATGCATAAGTATCCACACAGAAATACATAAGCACACCCAACGTCTTTATGAATTCAGGACTGAGTTATAGCAATTCTCTGTAATCTTTTACAATATAAATTGCATCTAACGTTGTCTGATGTAAATCCACCAATGCTTTTTTGACATTACAATGAAAATGTATATTTTTTACAACTGTAACATTCTATACAAAGTGTAGTTAGGCCATGCTTTCTGTCTCTATTTTCACTTCCCTTTCCAAAGTCATTCATATAATTCATATCTTACCATGCACATTTTCTTTTTCATGAATATATATATATATATATATATATATATATATATATATATATATATATATATATATATATATATATATACAAGTACATATATAGTCACATATCACTATTTTCTTTGTTAAAATATAATTGTATGTTCTGTACAAGTCTTGATAACTTTCTTTATACAAAGTCTCCCCATGAGTTGAAAAATAAAAGATATATCAGCTTTTAGCCCTCTATTTTAAATATAGATATATAAATGCAAATGTAATTGTTTTCTTTTTTTTTTTTACAAGAATTGATTGTTTTTGTTTTCCCTGGGTATATCTTTGCCCCTTGGGCAGTCTATTTTCTTCTCAATCAATCTCAGAGGGCTACCCACTTATACATACTTTTTTCACCATAATCTCCTATATACCTCATTACAAACACACACATGCACTCACACACACACACACACACACACACACACACACACACCTGACCAGCATGAATGTATAAACCTCTCTCTCTCTCTCTCTCTCTCTCTCTATATATATATATATATATATATATATATATATATATATATATATATATATATATATATATGATATAGTCTGCATATTATCTTGAAGAAATCAATCATAAAACCAAGCTATCATTTCTTCACTTTTTTTTTCTTTTTCTCTCTCTTCTTTTCTGTTATGTTGTGCATGGAACTCAGGGAGCCAGGAATACTAAGCAAGTTTTCTATAACTGAACTATTTGCTCAACACAAGACAGAGTGTCTTGACTGATAGTCTTCAGGAAGGACTGTGCATAGAGCATGATAAATAGTAATTTTAAGATTTGTGATTACTGGTGGTTTTTTTAAACTCATATAAACAGTGCATTTTCTCCTTGTTTTTACTACTGCAACTGTATGGAAGGATAATCACCAAGAATGTTAATTTAATACCTGAGAAAAATATATAATTATATTTTAGATGGATGAGTGTTCATGAAATTTGGCAGGCACTTTCTAAAGTTGTAATTCATGTTTCATTATTATTTTAATAGTTCTTTTTATCATAAAAATAGTGATCATCTGATAAATAATATCTTCCTGAACTTAATTCCCAATGACAGCTTCTGTTACAAATTTCCATAGGTATGGTGGCCTAAAGTGACACAATTTTTGTTGTTATTCAGTTCTGGAAATAGAAAGAAAAAAATCAGGATTTTCAAAAACAAACAAAAAGCCAGGCATGGTTGCCCATGTCTTTAATCTCAGGAGACAGAGGTAGGAGGATTGCCAAGAGTTTGAGGCCACCCTGAGACAATGTAGTGAATTCCAGGTCAGACTGGGCTAGAGTGAGATGCTACCTAAAAAAAAAAAAATCAGATTTCTGGGTAACGATTTCTACATATAAAGGATATTAGGAGACTTTGGGGAACAGTTCTTGCTTTTTGCTGATTGGCTGATGCCATCCCCCCAGCAATGATGTCACTCTGACCTCTGTTGGCTTCCCACACATCCTTTCCTCAATTGACTTTCACACATGCTTTTATAAGAATATTCATGATGACATTGGAACCACATACAGAAATTAGTAGAAATTCCATCTCAGGACACATTATTTACATCTTGAAAGTCTTTTTTTTTCTAAAATATTTAAAGATTTTGAGGATGAAGTGTGTGAGCATCTTGGGATGGGAAGAGTATTATTTAACTTCTAACCTAGTAACAAAAACAAATAGAAAGTTTATGTGTATACACACATATGTATATGTATCTGTAATTATATATACACATATATATGCATATCTGTATTGTTGACCTGCTGTTAATGTATGGCCAGAGAAAATTGGTAAAAGAATAGAAGGCAAAGAGGGTGAATTCATGTCCTTATTTTCCATAGTTGCTAGAATTACCTCTTCTATCATTGCATATACAGATAAGTAAAGGCAGAGCAGTTGATATGGGAAAATAATATTTTTGTGTGAAAATTTCTTAACAGTCCTATGGTCTCAATGCCATTTTATTTATTTCCTGCCTTACTAAATTGAAATTAGATACTGTTAGAGAATTGTCCAGAAGCATGCATGTAAGCTCCTTACGTGAATCAATTTTTTGCAATAAGAGCTGCTTACAGAAGTTATATGCTAGATGAACTTGCAGTGCAAGCAGGAAGCAGAATAAAACCAATTAATCTAAAATAATATAGGGACCATTTAGTGCTATCACCATAAAAATCTACAATAATTTAAAAAAATGGTTGTGGCAAAAAATAAACACATAAATTAATGAACTAGAACAAAAGACTCATTGAGAAAGTGAATAATCACATGTAGGAGAAAAAGTCTAGAATCTTTCTGTAGTCAGCCACACACAGCTGGGATGAATCTCCAAACCTGGCACAGCAATGGGAGGAAAGGATGTATTAAAGTTTCAAATCCAGGGGAAGTTCCATAATGGAGAAAGAGGCTAGCCCTATGTCATAGGCCCAAGCAGAGAGAGAAACCCATCACCAACACCACACACAAGCAAAAGAGACCCGGGGGCTAAGGAAGAAAAATCTCCTTCCCCTTTATATAGATTTAGGGCAGAGGTCTTGCTACCCTATTCCAGACTTAATGGCTTCGTGAGTCTCTGGAATTTCCTTCCTGAACTGACCAGACAGGAAGGGATGTTAATGTCTAACTCTCCTGAGCTTCCTTTCATCCTGCCCCCTACTGATAGGCTGTCTTCCTATAAACTTCCTCACCAAACCACCAAAAATAACTAATAATTTTCAACTTGACATCAAACCATAGCCCCTTGACACTTATTTTCCAAATGCAGACAGTAACAAGATCATAATTTTAGCTAACATGATAGAACTATCCTACATACAACTGGAAATGCACAATTTCCCCCCAACACAAGGTAAGGTCCTGAACTGTGAGTTCTGAAAAATCAAAACAAGTTACATGCTTTTAACTTATAATGGCACAGAGTAAACATTTCCAACTGCTATGAGGCATAACAAGACTGGACTAATGCAAACTCACCAACCATTAGGCAAACATCAAACTTCCTTAGTTCAAGTCCCATATCACAACCAGCAACTAACTGACAGTCTCCAGATTTTCTGATTTCATCCCTCTAACTTGCCTAAGTAGCTGGGGAAATCTTCCACCCTGCTCAAACAGCACTCCATGGAAGCCCTTGTACAGTTCTGATATATCCAAAACATCTTCAGGTCTCCATTACAAACCAAGGCCCATCTTTGAATGGCTTCATTTGCTGATCAGGGACTTCACAGCCTGTTCCATATACCGCCTCTCAGCAGTGGCTCCTGGAACCATGTGCACTTCATGACCCAATCCACACATGCATTTCTCATGTTCCAAAGCAATACCTGGAATGCTCAACAAATCCATGATGTTTATTCAGGGACAAAATGAATCATGACTTTGAAGAGAAAGTTCGTTTCTTTCAGCCAATCTCCATGGAAAAGAGCTTATATGGTCTATCATCAGTCCTTGGGTGGAAATACCTCAGGCATCCTTTCCATTGCTTCAATGTAGAGCATTTGGACTATCTTCTTTAGGATTGTTAATGTGCTGACAACAGCAGCTTCAGTAACCTAAAGCCGGTCTCTATGCCAGTGAGTTAAACTTGCTTTGAGTTTTTCATCCTTAAATCTGAAATTCTCAGTTGCATATCATCGGCCAAACATAACAGTTTATTTCTTAAATTCAACCTTGTTCAAGCTCTCTGGGAATGGGCAACAGAACACAGCCAGATCTTATTCCAGTAACACAATTCCAACAACTCTCTCTTCCATCTCTCCTTCCCCTTAGAAAGTTCAGAGGAGAAGCCTCCAAATGCAATTCTTTCTGCACTTAGCATTTTCAAATTCTCACCAAAATAGCCCATAAAACTTAACTTACCACTCTGGAAGGCATCTTCAGTTGCAAGGACAAAATCCATGCCCATTTCTCCAGCACAAAAGTTCCAGAAAGACCAAAATCCACACAATCAGATTCATCTCAGCTATATCACAGCAGGTCCTGGTACCAAAACTGTTGTGGTCAGCCATAAGCCACTGGGATGAATGTCTGGCACAAGTATGGGAGTAAAGGATTTATTGAAACTTCGGATTCAGGGGACATTTCATAATGGATAAAGAGGTTTGCCCTCTTTCACAGGTCCAAACAGAGAGAGAAACCCATCACCAACACCACACACACAAAAGCAAAACAGGCAGGAGGCTAAGGTAGAGAAATCTCCTTCCCCTTTATATAGCCTTAGAACAGAGGTCTTACAACTCTATCCCAGACTTAATGCTTCCTGAGTCTCTGGGATTTCCTTCCTGCACTGCCCACACAGGAAAGGATGTTAATATCTAGCTCTCCTGAGCTTCCTTACATCTTGCCCCCTGCTGATAGACTGCCTTCCTGTAAATATCCTCACAGACCCAGCCAAGATAATTAAAAATATCAAGTTGACAATAAAACCTAACCATCACAAACATCTTTTCTCACCCTGTATGAAAATCAACTCCACATGGATCAAGGTCCTTGATATAAGACTGGCACTTCTAAAACAGTTAGGAAAAAAAAAACAAAGGATATAGGCATTGATGTAAGCATAAAAAAGGCTTTCTGAATAAGACCCCAATATCTCATGGAATTAAGACAAACACTAAATGACTGGAATCTCAGGGAACTAAAAAGCTATTGTACACATAAGCAAACCATCAAAAGAGTCAATAGACAATCTATAGAATGGGAGACTATTGTTTTCCATGTATACCTCTGACCAAGGTCTAGTATCTAGAATATATAAAGGACTCATAAAAACTAGACAATAATAACACAAGCAATCCAATCAAAAAATGGAGTAGGAACTGAATAAAGAATTTTTCAAGGAAGAACTACAAATGGCCATTCCACACTTAAAGAGATGTTCAACAACTTTTTTTTTATTTAATATTTATTGTCTATAATGAGTTACATTATTTAGTGGGCAAACCATGCGTTGTTATCCCGACTTCCCCAATTCCCCCCCCTCCCCATCCCTGATCAGTTGTATATCCTCCTTCGTGGGCTGTCTGTGTTAGTCCTTGTGGCAAAGGATCCTGTATATCTTAGTACTCATCCCGGTCTTCCTGGCCCAAGGGAGTTGTTACTGATGGGTGCCATGCCTCTGGACCGTCTCCCCCACCACGGCTCTCACAATCTTTCCGCCCCCTCTTCCGTCAACAACTTTTGTCATCCGAGAAATCTCAGTTCATTAATGATGACATTCATCCTGATGCTGGCAAGGCTGAGGAAAAAGAACTCTTACCCAATGCTGGTGGCAGTGAAAATCTGTCCAGCCACTATGGAAATTAGTATAGATACTCCTGAAAAAGATGAAAATAGACCTATCATTTGATCCAGTAAACTGTTCTTTTTTTATTGCAGAGATACTTACACAGCATGTTGTTTCAATTTGTTGCTGCTCTGTTCACAATGGCTAGGAATTGGAATCAGAGCACATGTTCATCAACTTGTGAATGAATAACAAAGATGTGGTTCCTAAACACATTGGAATTCTACTCAGTGGCAAGGAAAAATGAAATAATAAATTTGGCAGGAAATGGAGTGACTTGGAAAGGTTCATGCTAAGCAAGGTCACACAGGATCAGAAATATTAACACTTGTGTACACACTCGTTTGTAGTTCCTAACTGAGATCAATAAAAGGTGAGAGCAAATGGTGGTGAGCATCAGGAAAATTGGCATAAGACTAGAATGACACCAGAAGAGATAAAAGTAAATTTGGGGAGAGGAGAGAAAGAGTTACCTGACAAGCCAGGGAAGGGGCAGAACTTAGAGGGTGGGAGGGCTTTGAGGCATATGGATAGTGGGGAGGGAATTACAAAAAATTAAGACAACATGTACCAGTTCCATAGAAACTCCCCTTCTGCTTAACATTCTACAAGATATAATTAACAATAAAGGAGGAAGGGAGACAGTCTAGACAGAAGAGCCCTGAAGACTGTAAAAAAAAGCTTAAATTTAAACCATGGACTCTGGTGGGTAAAACCCAGACCCAGAATTGTGTTCCCCCCCTTACCCAGTGAACTATTGGCCAAGGAGACCCCTGAGGTCTCCAATACAACGGAGGTCATTGCCGAAACACTTGTATAGGTGCCAGAGATGAAAGATAATAAATACCCTGTTGATGAAGACATCATAGCTGCAATAACAGGACATCTGAAAAGCAAAAGGCAAATGAGTTTCCTCCTCACTAGCCCTCATAGTCTTGGAAAACCCTATAGGAGTCACTGGAGGACACAGGCCACCAAAAGCATCAGTAAACAAGGGATCCTGCAGACTACAAAATCAACTAGCCAAATAAGAATTATACACTTGAGCAATAGTGGCACATTGCCTCTGCAGGCAGCCAACTCTTCCTGATTGGACATGAAGCCCTGTCAGGGGGAGAACACTCATTTCTGGTAAGGAATACCAAAGCCAACTCCCATGGTCATGAAATTGAAACTTCAGAGATAATCTCACACTGCTCTCTGGATAAGAAGAGTGGGCTTGCAAAGAAAAATGTCTCTCAAATAACAGGATAACCCCTTAACGTAAGCTGCTCCCACTCTTGGTTGATTTTACAGATGGCACAGGAAAAAAAAAGAGAATGAAGATCCATCGTTAAGTCAAGAGAGCCGACTGCCCATCAAGAGATGTGCTTCCTCTAACAAGTCAGCTCAGGCCCATTAAAATTCAAGAGGAATCAGTGAACTGAAAACTGCTCTTATGGCTAGCCTGACACACAGCTCCAGGGTGGTGATGACAGATATGGTGCTCAATCAAAACTTATCAAACCCAAAATCTAGAAGCTAAAGAGAGCTCAACACTAAAACAGACTACCAAAAGATCCATCATGGCTCAGGAAACATGGCAGAACAGGCGACAGAGAGATTGTATGAGCCACAGAGTGGGTAGAAATACCACAAGGCACAGTCCCACAATACTCCACAGTGACTGAGGACTTCATGACCTCAGAGTGAATCCCATGACCCCACTGAAGAGCACCACCCAGGAAATGGGAGAAGGGTTAAGGTGAAAAAAGACTATAATCTGTTTTATACATATATATATATATATATATATATATATATATATATATATATATATATATATATATATATTAAAAAATGGAATTCATAATAATTTGAATATAAAGGAAATTAAAAAAACATTTTATCATGATTTTGATAACAGCATGTTTCTTTTGACTGTATCACATAATCCAGAATAATAAAGGAAATATGAATTTGTCTTAGAGAGTAAACAGAAGGACCTGAACATGTTCATCAGTATTCTCCTAAGTACATTAATAATAATCTATACTTCTACATAAGTATGAATTATGTTAAGGGTTTAGAGATGTATTGAAAGAGAAATAAAACCTTAAGGGTTATGGCTTATTATAGAAATAGTGAGAGAAATGTAATAAATAAAATGATATTAAAGTCTAAATTTTGCAATGTTTTCATTCTAATATGATCTTTGTGGAGAAACCATAATTCATAAAACATTACTTTTAAGCAGAGGGAAATTTCGTTCAGTGAAATACTGTTGCAAAAGATAAATCAACCTTATGCCTCTGGCTGATTAAATTTTGATTACTTTTTTGTTATCATCTGTCTTTAGTTCATCAAAAAGCTCTATAAATGTGCTTGAATTTTAGTGATATTATTGTTAGGTGTATACATTTCTAAAATACAATATTATACTATCATTTCATTGTTTTTTTATAAAATATTAATGAAATGGAAAAGCCACACTGCCAATGATGAGAACTTTTAAGTATATCATAATTCCAGAGACAAGAAATAACAAAAAAAAACTTTATTAAAAAAATTTTGAAACTATTCAGGATTGAAAGCTATACCAAATTTTGAATTGTAAGAAATTTCCTCAACACAATAATTGTAACTAACAACATTCCTCAAAATGACATCACTTTTACTACCGAGATGTGAATGCACATGTAGTCATCCATGATAGGGAGGGAGGGTACCCACAAACCAAATATAACATTCTCTCCAAGTCCATTTTGATGAACCAGTGAGTTTATTGGGGTTACTTACTAGGTCCTAAGTGACCTACCTTCATAGCAAGTCAGATAACCTGGGAAAGGATACCCAACACAATCCAAAGCAGAAGTCGGGAGATTCTTAAGACGTCAACAGTAAAGAAGACCTAAAACTCACCCACCATGACTCAGGGACCTGAGTGGAAGATGGGGTGAAAAGATTGTAAGAGCCATGGTGGTGGAGAGAGATTAAAAAAATATCTTGCTACCTCTGGTACAATCCATGACCTCCTATCCCATGGACTGGTCCAGCAAGCCCATGTAGGAAGGCCCCAAGCAGGATGGGAACAGGGAGGAGGGAAATGGGATATCACATAAGACTTGCTCATGCAATGTATTTAATTATTTACCATTAATATGAAAAAATTTTTAAAAAATTAATAAGGCATATACGCTTTAAAAAGAGAGCATTTAAATATCATAAAGGACATAGACAAAATACCAGATTTAAGAAAAGGAGGTCTATGCTTATGTACAGAAAGGTTCCTGTATCAATCTACTTTTTATTGCTTGGATAAAATATCTGACAAACATCAGATTAAATGTTGCAGTCAAGTTCTTACTGCTGTCAGAAAGAACCTGACCAAAAAGCAAGCTGATGGGAAGAAAGAGTTTATTTTACCTCATAGAAGAGAGGAGAAGCTTCATCATGGCAGGGAAAATTATGGCATGAGCAGAGGCTGGACATCACCTCCTGGCCAACATTAGGTAGACATCACCAGCAGGAGAGTGTGTCAAATCTTGTAAAGAAGATGCTGGCTATGACTCCCATAAACCTGCCCTCAACACAGCTCTAACAAGGTTCTAATTCCAAAACTGCCCTCAGCTGGGATCAAGCATTCAGAACACAAGATTATGGGGGACACCTGAATCAAACTACCATTGGGTTAGGGTTTTATTTAAATTATAGCTCCAGTAGGGTCCACTTTGGTAGAAAAGGCATGGCAGGTCCTGGAAGCCCAAATTACATTGTCACAATAATAGGAAACAAGCAGAGCATAGTGTTGAATGCTGAATGCTCAAGACTAGCTTTCTCGTTTTCACACAGTCCAGTGTCCCAGCCCATAGGATGGAGCATCACAGTTAGGGGATGTATTCCCACAATCAACTAAATTTTTATCTATCATCTCCCACAGACATGACAAGACAGATATGTTGTTTCTGTGGTAACTTAAATCCTTTCAAGTTAACAACCAGAGATAAACAGTCACAGCTCCTTTCCATAGAAATTTATATTCCTCCAAAACAATGCACAGTTCGCTCACCATTCTAATAAGAAATTACCTATTGCCATAGAATGTGGACAAAGGAAAAGCCAAGAATCATCCAGACATGTTGAGGGAAGATAACAATGGCTGATTGTAAAGAAGATTCAACATGGAAATATACATTCTCAAATTATAATAATAGGATTACTTTAGACTCAGGCTTAAATGGGTACAGCAGTAGAGACATGGAGAGAGAACCAGAGGACCTGCCCACACCCAGTGGATAGGTAATTTATGAGATCATTCTTATTGACCAGAATATTTTTCAATGAGTAATTGATGGAGGTCTTAGTTATTCTCCTGGGAATAGAAGATTTATTTTTTTGCCCATATGTAAAATCAAACCATGAAAATTCTTCAAATTAAATAAAAACAGTTCTTTAGTCACTAAGATGGGAAATGGCTTCTGAAGGCACAAGGGTAGATCAATCACCACATTTAATAAATTTGCCAACCATAATAAAAATGAAACATATTAATCCAGAAATATATACAGAATAAAAGACAAAGGTAAGGCTCATAAAAGTAGAAAACATTTGCAATGCACAGTATATTTTTTTCCAAGCCACATGATTAATTCCTTCAAAGCAACAAAAATAATGACTCAGACACAGAGATAAATAAATCAGCATGTGAACACAAAAACTAAACACAAAGATAGATAATGTCCTCTTTGTTCACAGGAAAATGCAAATTAATCCAATAATGGGATCATATTAAAGGATGAGATTTGCAAAAGTTAAACTGACAGACAGTACAAATTGTTGTCATGGATACAAAAAATATTGGAACACTACATCGGGTTTATAAATTATTATCAAAACTGTCTGAAACCATCTGACACTATGTGCTAACTGTAAAGATATATTTTGAGACAAACATTGCTATCAGGTACATACTATATCTGCCGGCAATAAATTCAAATTATATAAATATATATAAATACACGTTGATATACAGTACTTTGAAATCTTTTTGAATGTGTTTTTGTGTGCATTGCGGAGTGGTGTGTAACCTGATGTGTGTGCCTATGGGTGCAGATGCCCTGGGTACCCTTCTTTTATCTTATCTGCCCATTTTCTTTAGGAGTCTCTCCCTCAACCCAGAGCTGCCATTTTCATTACTGTTTTGGTTATGAAGCCTCAGCATTTCTCAATTTTACTCCCTCACAGGACTGGAATTACAGACATGGTGTGCCATGACCAACTGTTGATTTGAGTGCTGGGGAAATGAACGCAGGTGAACTCAAGCTGTCCATCTCTGGCCCCATTCTTACAGAAAAAGCAATGCCATCTCCGTAGCCTTGGTGTGTGTGTATGTGTGTGTGTGTGTGTGTGTGTGTGTGTGTGTGTGTGTGTGTGTGTGTGTGTGTTCATGTTCAGGGGTTAGGGAGAAGGAGGGAGCATGAGTGCCATAGCATAGAGATCAAAACTTTTCTCAGTTCATTCTTAAGCTTTCAACCTCATTTTGAGGCAAAGTTTCTCTCTCTGAATTCTCACACTGCTGTTGTTCTTTGCTGTGTTGTGAATTAGCGTGTCTCTGCCTCCCATTTACCTTTACTGTGCTGGCAGTACAGAACCCAACAAGAAGTTCTGGCTTTTTAAATGAGGTGTGAGGACTTGAGCTTGGAGTACTATATCCACCGAGCCATTTACCTGGCCCAAATACAGTACTTTTTTGATAATAGCCTGCATATCTATCAGCAAATAAGTGATCGTGAATGTTGATATACTCATTCCATAAATATTAGATGTGAAATAAATGAATTATGGTTACATAATAATATAGTTACATTCCAGTAATACAATGGACAGGAAAATCTGTCTAGAAGAGTTTGCACTGTATGGTTTTTATCTATATAATTCTCAAAGTGCTAAGCAATATATTATGTAAGGAACAATCAAAAGATATGCTTATAAGATTTATGCATCTTAATAAAACTAATATGTAGGTCAATTAATATTTGTTATTTATTTACTCAGTTAATTAGCACAAAGTTTTTTTCATAAGGATAATTATAAACATTTCAATATGGACATACACAAGAGGATGGATGATAGATACACACATGTATTTACCCCTACACCCTCATTTTAAATAATTGCTTTAAGACACACATCTAAGACACACTAAAATAATAATTTCCTTGGGCTGAAATATAGGAGAGAAAGTGAGGACAGAGACCCACATTTAGGAAACATTGTGAAGAATTTAACAAGAGATCTTGTTCATATTCAGAAAACCTTTCATATCCAATGTGAATATCATTTTTAAAAGTTTATTTTAAACCTCAGCCTTCATGTAACTAATGAATTCCTATAAAATTACAAACTCATCTCCCACAAGGAATTCTGAATAAATGCACATACCAAGTTTAGTTATTAATATCCTATTAAAAGAAAATATCCATAAGGATATGAATGCATAAAATGTGATGGCATATCAGGTCAAGGATACGTGAAAAGGTATTTATTGGTGATATACTTGAAGGTGTGGACAGATATTGTGACCATGGAGCTGAGCATAAGAAGCCAGAAACAGTAAAGGATATCCTGTTTTATGACCTTCTATTGAGGGGAGTTATAGTGGCGTGTGGTGTGGTTGTGTGTGTGTGTATGTGTGTGTGTTGTGTTGTGTTGTGTGCATGGATAGTGTAACCACATGTGTGTTCAGATGCATTTTTAAATGTCATTTATTTTTAGTGCCTACTGGCACTCTACTGAATGGATGTACCAATTGTGCTTACCTGTTCATCTCCTGAGGTACATTACCATGTCTTCAAAGTTATCACAAGTGTGAACAAAGTGATGGCTGTTCATGTGGAAGCCTTTTTTGAGCTCGTACTATCCATGAAGCATTGGATCTTGTTGGATCACATGGTAGATGCATTGAGTTTCGTGAGTAAATGCCGAATGTCCTCCTCCATAACTGCACCATTCTGTACCCACCAGCAGTGAAGAAAAGCCCTGAATGCTTCACACTCTCAGCCACAGTGGGTAATACCAGTGTTCTGGATTTGGGTACCTAATTCATCCTGATCTGGGTTTAGAACTTTTCATTTTTCTTTCCATTTCCCCATTCCTAATGAGGATGATGCTAAGGATCCTCATGTGGCAATTAGACCATCTTTTCTTTATTGCTACATTTTCTGATATTTTGTTTCTTTTCATTAAATGGGTGTTGCTACCAATTTTAAGTTACTTTGAAAGAATTCATAAAACTACGTAATTGACAGAGAGAGAAGAAAGATTAAATAAAGCAATTCAAGGTAAAAAAGTCAAGAGAGTAAGTAAAAGAGTAAAAAAGACTAATAAATAGAAAAGATGTGTAAATTATTAAAGTCCAAAGATATACATAAATCAATAGGCTTGAAGCTATTAACTATTGCAATTAAAGGCAAAATGACACAATACAATGCAAAAAGTCAGTGATGTCCTTTTAAAGTATCAAACTGGTTTTAATTAAAAGGACACGATACTAAAGTATGTGATTTAATACTAATCTTAATATGTTGTAGCTATATTAATATCAGATGAATACACTGCATATAAAGTATTAGTGAGGAAGTATTTATAGTGACAATTTTATTTCATTTATTAGTAACAAATGAAGACCTATGTAGCATTAATAGCAGAATTTCCAACTATAGACAGGATGATCTGTGATAACTACAACATCATTAGCATAGAACAGTAAATGCACCTTTGTTCAGGAAACACATCTCATACATTTATATATGGGAGAAATTTGCAATCTTATCAAATATTGAGACTAGATAAACGTGTCAAACTCGGGATACAACAAAATAAACAAAAACACAGCCACCAAAATTTAAAACCAATAGCCATGGGTAAGACTTCCAGCAAATTCTACAGTGATAGCAACAGAAGTCAGTGGATGCAAATCTACAGCCTATTTTAAGGTGAATAATTGGTAAATAAAGCGATACAGAAATGCAATAAAGTTCTTCCAACAAAGGTGTTGGTAATCATGTGCAGCATCTGCTTGTCCTGTTCTTCTGCTGACAACCTTGAGTTTCCACTGAGCCCCCTTTCCATCTTGCTCTGTGCCTGGACAAGCCAAACATACAGCCCATATGCTCTTTCTTTCAATGCTAGAAAATTCAACAACCCCAGCCCAGTTGCAGACCTGTGTGGACCCCCAGCTGCCCAAGCCAGGCAGGCACAGGTTTTTGTTTTTTTTTTTTTTCTCCCTTTGGCTTTGCAGGTCCACTTGGAAGTTCTGCTCATTACATGAGTAATAAACCAATCCCTTTGATACTTCCCAGTATTATCAGCCTCAAAAGCCATGCCTAATTTTGGTTAGAGGGCTTCTTCTCCCACATAGCACTGCATATTGTCCCTCAAAAGAGTCTTTACCATTATCTCTGCAGCCCCAGGAAGACAGTGTGAACAGACAAAATGACTCAGGGGTCCAGTTTGAGCGACACGTGGACTTTTTTTCTAACATCATTAAAATTTGTATTATGCAATATTTATAGATTTTATTTTTCACGATCAGTAGAGGAATGGTTTACAAAGAAGGCAATCCATGGAATCAAGTACTTACCACTTAAAACTGATTATCTATGAGTGTTATGCACGGTGTTGGAATTAAATAATTTAGAATAAAAACTTATTCTTCAAAATGAATAAAGTAATTAGAGTCAGACTATGGGAAGTAGCTTTTTAAAGCCAAGCAGTCACAATGCTTTGGGGCTCCCTCTTTGTACCAATTGTGTTTTATTCTAGGTTCTATATAAATAGTTATTTTGATCAAGTCCTTATACTAATCATTGTTTCTATCTCAATACAGAAAGAAGAAAAAATTCACTGAGTTTCAAATTTAGCATACAATTCCACTGACAAATTTAAATTTTTCTGGGGGCTGCTTCTATAGTTTGATTATGTGAAAATTTGTAGCCATCTAGACTGTATCTAAATTTGGGGACATGTTTTAGTAAGAATGGCATCGTAGTCAGTCACATGACACTGGGATGAATCTCCAAACCAGGCACAATTTGGGGGAGGAAAGTATTTATTGAAACTATCAGATGCAGAGGAAGTTGAGGAAAAAGGCTGGCTCCCTTTCACAGAAGCAAGCAAAGAGAGAGTTAACCCACCACCAGCACCTCAAGCAAGCAAACACACTCCAAACTAGCAAACAAGAGGAACTCCAGGCTTGAGCCCAGAATGCTTTTTGCATATGTAAAGCTAGAATTCCAGACCCACCCCAGAAACACCTTAGGGCTGAACCCTAGCATCTGGACAAGGTGACACACCTCCTCCAGCCCAAAATGGCTGGAGACAATTTAAAATTATAATAAACTTTTGAATCAATTGGGGTATATTATTCCAACTACCATAAAAGGATAATTATTAATTCCTTATTTATTCATTTATTTATTTATGCTTTTTTTTAGGTTGTATCTTGCTCTAGCCATACTAATATGGAATTCACTGTGTAATCTCCAGGGTGGCCTTCAACTCATGGTGTTCCTCCCACCTCTGTCTCAGGAGTCCTAGGATTAAAGGTGTGTGTTCACCAAGTCTGGCCTTGATTCTTTTTAGAATCAAGTAGTATATAAATCAAAGAAGTTATTTTTATAATCTTAATTTGAAAAGACAATTAAAAATATGAGAATAATAGTCAAAGCTAACAATTTGAATATTGTTCTCTTAATATGTATTTCAAAATTCCGATGATCAGTTCAAAGTAGAAACATCCAAAACACAATCTGATTTATGGCTTTTAATTTAAATGCATGAGATTTATGAATGGTATTACTGGAAGGAAGACAGATGGTTTAGTTAGAGACTAAACTGTTGGAGGCGTTAATATGAAGTAACAAAGAGATTTCTACTGGAAGAGAACGTTTGAAGAAATACTAAAAGGGCTAAAATTGATTGTATGTCTTAGTTGGTTCTTTCTTTAACGAGCCACTCAGGTTATGATCACAAGCATGCCTAAAGCTCCTTGCCTGGACCAATGACCAAGCCCTACTCAATGTTCTTCTTTGAGATGGAAACCCCATCTCTCTGCACCTAAAACTCAGAATTTTGTTCCTTTGCTGGGAATATGAAAATTAAAAAAGTCATGATAATACTAAAATTTACTATATTGTGAAACTACTGAGAAAATGTTTTCTTATATTTAAGTTTAATACAGCTTCAAAATATTATATTTTGACACACTTGAATTTGAACATCATCTCCTAAAGTATGTGAACATAGAATTATGGTTGTTTTTCTAAATCATGATCCCCTTTGTACTTTCTATAATGATGATATTTCCCCCCAAAGAAGCTGTGTATTCATTTTCCTTCTCCTAGTTTTATTTAAATGGTAGAAGGTCTACTTGGGTTTTATATAACATTTAAAATGTTGTTACAAATAGTAATTTGGCATCATAAACAAACTTGTTGGACAAACTTCAAATTTTTCTCCCTAACTTTTACTAAATTCAGTGAATTCAGTCTGTTTTAGACAGAGCCTGAAGCTTTTTGGAAGAAAGGCATGTGTTTTCATACATTTTTTATATAATTTGCACACTCAACAAAGTTTTAAAAGGTAACTTTGTGCAGATTCATGAAATAGTTTGTAGATTAAAGGGTAGTCAGAGAAAGTGGCTTCCTGCTATCAACTTAGAGAAATTCATATAAATATGTGAAGTACGCTTTTAGAACTAAATTTCATGAAACCATGTTAAGATACAGTTTGTCTAAATTATTCTGCATAATTTTAAGCCATGAATACATAAACACATTATGATTCCAAGTTAAAATGTTCTAGTGTCAAATTTGGAGATACTGCCAAAATATTAACAGAAAACAGAATATTTGGCACCTAGAACCCATCAGTATTTTTGAATAATGCTACAAATTATGGGAAATAGACAATATTTTTCATTATACAGTCAAGTTGGTATTCAGTTGTTGAAATAACAGAGCTATGAAGTGAAAATGAGTTATCATTGCTTTTGCGGCTAAAATTTTAGTGAAAACAGCACTGAAAAATTATCCTCATATTAAAAATACTCCAATTGCCTAGGCTCTTTAACACACTGATGAACTTAGAACCAAAATAGTTGGCATGAAAGTTTGTATTGCTGGAAGGATCTTAAGTACATAGTATAAATTCCAAATACAAATTTAAAATATAAACCTGAGCTGGGGGTTGGGGTCACAAAGGAATTTTGCTGTGCAGTCATGAGACCCTGAGTATAGACACTCAACACCCACATAAAAGCTACGTGGTGATGGCTGCCTGCCTGTAATCCCATCACCCCATCGCTCAGCATGCAGAAGTAGGGGAAGCACTGGGCAAGCTGGTGAACTAGACTAGCCAGGTTGTTGGGGTTGTGGTTCAAGGAGAGACCCTGTCTCAATAGAACCAGTGGACAGCTAGTAAGGAGGGAGGACACAAATGGGAACTTTGGGCTTACATGTGCATGCACATACACATGAATGTTCACATTGCACAACATATATGAACACACACATATACTAGACATATATACAAGCAAAACATACAAACAAACATTAATGTCATACATTTCAATTTTTCCTTCAGAATTTAGTTTACTGTTTTCAAAAGAAGAATATACACAGAGAATGACTGGATGAATCAGCGGGACCCAAATCCACAGCCATTCAATCAACACAGGATAAGCCAGTGAGAGAGAAACCAATGATTTTTGACCTAAAGACCCCTAAGCTCACAACAATAAAGCATCCTTAATACTCACCCACCAGGACTCAGGGAACTGAGCAGAAGAGGGGGCGGAAAGATTGTGAGAGCCTTGGTGGGGGAGAATATCCAGAGACATGGCCCCCCTCAGTAACAACACACTTGGGCCAGGAGAACTGGGCTGAGTACTAGGCTATCCATGGTCCCCTGCCACAAGGACTGATCCAGACGACCCACGGAAGAGGATATCCAGCTGGTTGGGGAAGGGGGAGGAGTAGCATCAGAGGTTTGCCCACTAAATAATGTAACTCTTTATGGACAATAAAAAATAAATAAAAAAGAACATACATGGGAAGGAGTCTTTAGCTGACATTTGGGTCAATGAATCCTGTACTGGACCAACAGTAAACAGGAATGCTGAGCTAGGAAGGGGAAGAAAAAAAAAAAACAAAACAAAAAGAGAATACTAGTGAAATAACAAATTCAGAGTAACATTTATAAGTTAACTTGAAGGAAGAGCTTCCTGGTATTTGGTCACCAACATTAAGATTGTAGCTTTTAATCCAACACCAGAAATATCCCCCATTACCTTTATTTCTATAGAAAATCTGAGAAAATATTGACATTTGCACTGAAGCAAGTATATGAATTTTCAAATATGAATTTTATAAAAAAGTTAAAATACACTATTCTAATGCTCAGGTTCCCATGTGATGGATCTATATGAGAAAAGGTTTATTATTATTAATTATTATTATTATCAGTATGGGTGCAGACATGCAACAACACACCTGTAGTGGTCAGAAGACAATCTTCAGGTGTAAAACTTAACCTGTCCACCTCATGTGAGGTGGGTTTCCTCAATATTGATTCTTTAAAAAAATATTTCTTTATGTTCAAAGGGAGAGAGGGGAGAGACAGAGAAAAAATGGGCACACCTGGGCCTCTAGCCATGTGTTGGCTTTGTGTCTTTTAAGTGGGTACTGCAATTGAATCTGAGTCTTTAGGCTTTGCAGGCAAGCACCTTAACTGCTAAGCCATCTCCCTATTACCCTCTCTCTTGAGAATTCACTTATTCTGATATCTACCATAGTCCTTGAAGATACATTTTAACAAATGTTAAAATCTAAAATATTTGCTATAATCTCTCAAAAGGTTAAAAATCAAACAAAAGTTCATTGTACCCAGCTAGCTAT
>PVHP010026186.1:0-24279 GCA_004024765.1 Zapus hudsonius
TTACCTCTGCCTCTGGAGTACTGGGATTAAAGGTGTGCACCACCACACCCGGATGAATCCTTTTTCTTTTTAAAAGACTTTAAAAATAAGAAGTAAAAAAAAATGTAAACAAGAATATGGATTAAGGTAGAATTCAAGGTAGAATGTCCAATTTAAAATGCAAATGGTTCCACATGCAGAGCTAGAGATGTTGGGGCATGGGTTAGGGTCAGCAGTAGGATGTCAGGGCAGAACCATTTTCAGGTGAAGGAAACTGATTTGTTGATGGTTGAAAAAGATGCAGAAGAACTTTAGTCTTATTTTTCAATGAATTTATTTTTTTCTTACAGCCAAGTGCAAAATCTGTGAGTGGGCATTTGAAAGTGAGCCACTATTTCTCCAGCATATGAAGGATACTCATAAACCTGGAGAGATGCCTTACGTTTGCCAGGTAATGTCTTTTCTTGAGGGACTTTTAGCCATTTTGCCCTCAGAGTGAACACAGGGGCTCCATTAATGAATGCTGTTAAATACCTCCTACACACACTCTATTTAGGAACTCTGAAGTGAATAATAAACAGTTTTGTGCTTAGGATTTTCTATGAAGGAGAAAACCATAAAAGAATATAGCTACAAGTATATTATTTTCCCAGACAGGAAATATGTGATGTATTAACAGTGTCTGGGGCTGGGGAGATGGCTCAGCTTTTAAGAGGTGTCAAGCCTGCTGACTAGGGTTCAGTTCCCCAGCACCCACAGGAAACAGGTTGTAAAAGTGGTGCATGCTTCCGGAGTTCATTTGCAGTGGCACAGAGACCCTAGCATGCCCACACATGCACGCATGCGCTCCCATAAAAATAAAAAATTTAGCTGAGCATCGTGGCGCATGCCTTTAATCCTAGCACTCAGGAGGCAGAGGTAGGAGTATCACCATGAGTTCAAGGCCACCGTGAGACTACATAGTGAATTCCAGGTCAGCCTGGGCTAGAGCAAGACCCTACCTCAAAAAACAAAAATAAATGATTTTTTTTAAGGATTTCAAAAAGGAGGTTTAAGGGAAAAGCAGTGTTCTAAAAAACTTAAAGGAATGTTTGTCTCCTGAGCTTGCCCTCTGAAGGTAGAGGATGCTTTCACTCCTAGCTGTAAAATATGGATTATTCTCAAACTTTACTCTCCTTTCCTGTTTTTATCTTAAATTGCAGCTAAACTTACCACACACACAAACCTGCATTACAAAGTCAAAAACCTAATCTCTGCATTTAGGAATAATTTTTCCCTTTTTTTTTTCTCCAGTTTTTGTGTTGAACTTTAGGCCTTGGTAACTCACTCTTAGCCTTATTTTCTCACGTGACTCAGGTGTGTCAGTACCGTTCTTCACTCTACTCAGAGGTGGACGCCCATTTTCGAATGATCCATGAGGATACCCGGCATTTGCTCTGCCCTTATTGCCTGAAGGTCTTCAAAAATGGCAATGCATTCCAGCAGCATTACATGAGGCACCAGGTACCAGGCACCAAGCACTTCCTGTTCCTCATTTGTTTTAAATTTGGGCGCTAGAGCCAAGGTTGAGCTATGCAAATAATTTTGATACTGATGATATTGTACTAGCAAAAGTCACTCTATTATGTTTCACGCAGTAAGCTAGGTGCAAAAGAAGGTGGCAATCCAATAAAACACGGTGACTGCTGTACTGAGGGAAGCATAAGGTACAGCGATTCTGGGAGCTGAGGGGCTCACCGGAAGATGAGTAAGAATAAGCAACAGAAAATCAGACAGACTTGTGGGGGGGGTGTGTGTGAAGAAGCATGTTCAGTGTAAGCTACAAAATAGGGGCTGGGGATCACCTAAGCCATGAAGAGGAGTCACACGGAAGCAGTTGCAGAGTGTAAGCCCTGTAGGGATGTGTTTGTGTTTGTGTCTGTGTAAATGTAGGCATATAAGCACTGGATGGAGGCCAGAGGACAACCTCACCTTCACCTAGTTTTAAGGCAAGGTCTCTTGTTCATTCGCCAGGCTAGCTGGCCCTCAAGCTTCTAAGGGTTCACTGTCTCTGCCTAGGTGTGCTCCTGTGGGCTCTGGGGGCCTGAACTCAGGTCATTAACTCAGGTCAAGTGCTTTTACCAACTGAGCCATCTCCCAGTCCCCATATTTGTGTGGGTTTCTTTTTTTTTTTTTTTTCTCTTCTAGGTAGGGTTTCACTCTAGACCCAGGCTGGCCTCGAACTCACAGCGATCCTCGTACCTCTGCCTCTCTAGTGCTGGAATTAAAGGCATGTGCCACCACACCCAGCAAACTATCTATCTATCTATCTATCTATTTGCAAGGAGAGAGAAAATGAGAGAGGAAATGGGTATGCTAGATCCTCCTGCCACTGCAAACAAACTCCAGATGCATGGGCCACTTTGAGCCTCTGGCTTTCCATGGGCACTGGGGAATTGAAACCAGGCCCTCAGGCTTTGCAAGCAAGCGCTTTTAAATGTTGAGTCATACTTGTTTTTAAGATTTTTATACTGAGGGTACTGGTTTAAAATATTAAGATCACGATTAGGAAGACTGTCAAAAAGGCTTTTTTAGGTAGAGATGATAGTAGTTACCGGCTTTTATTTTTTTTATTTTGGATGACCTGGATGGAAGTCACTATGTAGTCTCAGGGTTGCCTCAAACTCCTGCCTCTGCCTTCCCAGTGCTGAGATTTAAAGATATGCATCACTATGCCTGGCTTTTTTTTTTTTTCTCTCGAGGTAGGGTCTCTTCTTCTCTACTGACCTAGAACTCTATAGCTTCAGGCTGGCCTGGAACTCACAGTGATCCTTCTATCTCTGCCTCCCAAGTGCTGGGATTAAAGGTGTGCACCACCATGCCTGGTATTATTGGCTTTTAAAATGAAGGAAAACAAGGTAGAGTTACTGAGATATCGCCAAGATACTTAAGATTCAGAAATGGGTTAGGGGAAAGGAGCAAGGGACTAAGAACAGTTTTTAACAGTAGGATTCACCTTTTTTTTTTTTTTTTTCCTGCAAGGCAGGGTCTTACTCTAGGCTGACCTGGCGCTCACTATATAGTTTCAGGCTGGCCTTGAACTCGTGGTGGTCCTCCTGTCTCAGCCTCCCAAGTGCTGGGATTAAAGGTGTGCACCACCAGATCTAGCTTGGTTTTGCCTTTTTCATATGGAGAAAGTAAACTTTGAGAGAAGATTATGATTTGGATATCTTTGCTTAGGGGTTGTTGAAAAAAAGAATAATTCTGTAAATCCAATCGATTTTGAACTTTTTAGTGTCACAAGCCCTGTCAAGAACAAGGTTAAAAAGGTTTTAAGTCTTATCAAGTTTTTTTGCACAGTCCTCACTGGAAAGAGAAGAGAGTGTCAAGGAAACTGAGCAAAGTGTTTTAAAGAAAAAGGTATGATCAGAACTAGGGAGATGCTCAGTGCTTAAGGTGCTTGCTTGAAAAGTTCCTCCCATACCTACATCAAGACAGTTGTATAAAGTGGTGTGTGCATCTGAGTCCATTCATTTGTAATGGCAAGTAGCCCTTGTGCACCCGTATTCATCCACTTCACGTATATTCTCTCTCTTCCTCTTTCCCTCTGCTCGTGAATATAAATAAATTAAAAATTTTAAAAGAAGAGAGCATGATCAAAATGTCATGTGTTGTGAGAAAGTGCAAACTAGAAAGTGTGTCCGTGCAGATCCTTAACGCAGCAGCACCCGCAAGATCAGTCTTCTGGTTGGCTGGCTGCAAATAAAGGACGAGAAATAGAACCAGTAGAGGCGGATAATTTATGAGACAGAGGACAGAGGATGGCCAGTCCAGGAGCAAGACCTGCCTGGGAGGGGAGGGCTCTGTTGTGTTTTGTAATGTGACTAAGCGTTAACCTGCTTTGAAACGTACCCACCTGTAATGTCAGCACTTGGGCCACCGAGGCAGCATGACCTGCCTCGTCTCCTTACCAGGCAGCCGGCTAGGAACTAGAGAAGAAGGATGGTACTTGAGAATACAAAATGAGCAAGGTGGCTGCATGTGTGAACATGTGTGCATAAACATGTACTTAAGCCATCGTCCACTGCTGAATTTCCAAATAGGAGCCTGAAATCATCACTCATAACTCAGTCTAATGTTAAATCTATTTGTGATCCAAGCAAAGAAAATCATAGATAGTCCTATTTTGGTAGATTGGATCCTCAAAACAGTCTTTCAGAAAGTTATGTCCATATGCTGATATGTTAAGAGGAAAAGATAAAAAAGGAAAAACATAGAGTATTATTGTTTGTGTTAGGGTTTTTGTTTCATTTTTAAAGAAGAAAACATGATATACGATTGATTATATGCATAGATACTTGGGAAAGTTTTTTTGTTGTTGTTAGGCTGGGTAGATGGCTCAGCAGTTAAAGGCACTTCCCACTACCCACATAAAGCCAGATGCACATGTGTCTAGGGTTATTTACAGAGTCAATCAGTTTCTTTCTCTCTCTCTCTCTCTCTCTCTCTCTCCCTCCTTCCCTCTCTCTCTCTCCTCTCTGCCTCAAAAAAATTTTTTTTTTAAAGTAAAACTAGCCAGGCATGGTGGCACACACCTTCAATACCAGCACTTAGGAGGCAGAGGTAGGAAGATCACCGTGAGTTTGAGGCCAGTCTAAAACTACAGAATGAATTCCAGGTCAGCCTGGGTTAGAGTGAGAAGACCCTGAAGACTCAACAGGGATCCTCCAGAGTGCTGGGATTAAAGGTGTGCACCACCATACCGGGCGGCTTGATGGTTTTACCATGTACATTTCATTGTGTTTTGTTTTTTAAACAAAGTATGTCCGGGAGTAAGTAGCATCTCTCCACTGCAAAGATAACATGAGGGCTAGTGACATCATCGTAAGTCAGGAAGGGATGGTTGGAGGGCTTACATTCCTGACCCTGACTCTTCTTCTCTCCGGGAGAGTGGCATGATGATTCTTTATGGCAGGTTTTCTTATCTGCTGGAATTCTTATTCTGTTAAATTACCAAGAGAAAGGTGGGAAGGACACTTGATTCCTTGGGAACTTTAAGGGCTTCCTGTCTGACTTCTCCTCTTCAGAAGAGAAATGTTTACCACTGCAACAAGTGCCGGCTGCAGTTTCTCTTCGCCAAGGACAAAATTGAGCACAAGCTTCAGCACCACAAAACCTTCCGCAAGCCGAAGCAGCTAGAAGGCTTGAAGCCAGGCACCAAGGTAGAGTTTGCCAGAAGATTCCTGACAGACCTTGGGGAGGGGGCAGTATTCTGAGGTAGATTGTGGGTGTAATCTCATTATTCCTTCCCTTTCCTCAGGTGACCATCCGGGCTTCCCGAGGACAGCCACGAACTGTTCCTGTGTCCTCCAGTGACACCCCTTCCAGTGCCTTGCAAGAGGCCGCCCCACTGACCTCCACGGAGCCCCTGCCTGTGTTCCTTTACCCCCCTGTCCAGCGGAATGTCCAGAGGAGAGCTGTTAGGAAAATGTATGTCAGTGCCTCCTTCCAAAAGCTGGCATGGCGGGCAGTGTTGGGCGGGGATAGTCAGTCTTCAGCAGGGTGGGTAAACAAAAGTCCTACAACATGGAATGTCTGAAACGGTAATGATTTTTTTTCTTTGACCAGGAGTGTGATGGGCCGGCAGACATGTCTGGAGTGCAGCTTTGAGATCCCAGATTTCCCTAATCACTTCCCTACTTACGTCCACTGCTCTTTATGTCGCTATAGCACCTGCTGCTCGAGAGCCTATGCCAACCACATGATTAAGTAAGTCAGGACCAAGCCAGGGCATCTTTAGAAGCATTCATTTCTCCCCCTTGCTCCAACTGGGTACTCTGCAAACTCTCAGAGCTGCCCGCTTTGTCCATCGTTCATCTCTCCTTGTCTACACGCAGCAGGGGCTGGGGGCTTGCTCGAGGAGGCACGGGCATCAGCTGATGACCCCTCCTTAGCTGCCCACTCCCATAATGCTCTCATCCACGCTTTGTCTTTCAGCAACCATGTTCCACGGAAAAGCCCCAAGTACTTGGCTTTGTTTAAAAATTCTGTGAGGTAATGACAGATTTCATTGTTACTCTATAATTGTTTAAATTGTTGCATCCACCTCTGTTTAGCTATTTTGTGGGTGGTTGAGAGGAAGAGGTCGGCCTTAGGAAACCTCCAAGTCTAACTTTCCCTTCTGTTTCTGCTGTTTGTCTTACACACCCTTGGCTGCTCTCAGCGGAATCAAGCTGGCCTGCACTTCCTGTTCCTTTGCTACCTCTGTGGGAGACGCCATGGCTAAGCATTTGGTGTTCAACCCCTCCCACAGATCCAGCAGCATCCTGCCGCGGGGTAAGATGGGAGGCGGGCCGGCAGGTTGAAGTGGAGGGAAGGTCTCGGAGGTCCTCCCTGAGCTGACTTGGCTCTCTTTGCCTCCCTTTCCCCAGGACTCACTTGGATATCTCACTCGAGGTAAGGATTTCCTTCTTGATCGAAGTTCTAGTTGTCCTGACGCTGACTTAACTCCTGACTTGAACTCACCTTCTCCCCACCATTAGGCACGCCCCCCCGGGCGACCGCTACCCGAAGAGCACGAGCGCCTGCCCTCCTTCCCCGGGCCCCGGCCAGCCTGTCGCCAGCCCGGAGGAGCCCACCGAGCTGCTCCCCGCCCCGCCCGCCGCCCCCACCCCGCCGCCGGCCCCACAGCCCCCTGCGCTGCCCCCCGCCGCCCCCACCCTACCGCGGGCCCCGGCAGAGGAGGCCTCGGAGCGGGAGCGCGAGCGGGGCCCATGCAGCCCGGGCGCGCGGGAGCTGGAGCCCGAGCCTGCGGAGCCTGAGCCCGCGGAGCCCGAGCCGGCCCTGGGCGTCGGCGAACGTGGCAGGAAGGAGCAGCTGTCGGTGAAGAAGCTCCGCGCCGTGCTGTTCGCGCTGTGCTGCAACACCGAGCAGGCGGCCGAGCACTTCCGAAACCCGCCGCGCCGTATCCGCCGCTGGCTGCGCCGCTTCCAGGCTTCACAGGGCGAGAGCCTGGAGGGCAAGTACCTGAGCTTCGAGGCCGAGGAGAAGCTGGCCGAGTGGGTGCTGAGCCAGCGCGAGCAGCAGCTGCCCGTCAACGAGGAGACCCTGTTCCAGAAGGCCACGAAGATCGGCCGCTCGCTGGAGGGCGGCTTCAAGATCTCCTACGAGTGGGCCGTGCGCTTCATGCTGCGGCACCAGCTGTCCCCGCACGCGCGCCGCGCCGTGGCCCACGCGCTGCCCCAGGACGTGGCGCGCAACGCCGGGCTCTTCATCGAGTTCGTGCAGCGGCAGATCCATAACCAGGACCTGCCGCTGTCCATGATCGTGGCTGTGGACGAGATCTCCCTGTTCCTGGACGCCGAGGTGCTGGGCAGCGACGACCGCAAGGAGAGCGCCCTGCAGACGGTGGGCACGGGGGAGCCCTGGTGCGACGTGGTGCTGGCCATCCTGGCGGACGGCACCGTCCTCCCCACGCTGGTCTTCTGCCGAGGACGGGCGGAGCCGCCCGCCGACGTGCCGGACCGCATCCTGCTGGAGGCCAAGGAGGGCGGCTACAGCGACGACGAGATCATGGCGCTGTGGTCCAGCCGCGTGTGGAGGAAGCACGCGGCGTGCCGGCGCGGCAAGGGCATGCTGGTGATGGACTGCCACCGCACGCACCTGTCCGAGGAGGTGCTGGCCCTGCTCAGCGCCTCCAGCACGCTGCCCGCTGTGGTCCCCGCAGGCTGCAGCTCCAAGATCCAGCCGCTCGACGTGTGCATCAAGCGAACTGTCAAGAACTTCCTGCACAAAAAGTGGAAGGAGCAGGCTCGGGAGATGGCCGACACGGCCTGCGATTCCGAAGTGCTGCTCCAGCTGGTGCTGGTCTGGCTGAGCGAGGTGCTGGGTGTCCTGGGGGACTCGCCCGAGCTGGTGCAGCGCTCCTTCCTGGTGGCCAGCGTCCTGCCGGGCCCCGATGGCAACGTGAACTCCCCCGCGCGCAATGCCGACATGCAGGAGGAGCTCATCGCCTGCCTGGAGGAGCAGCTGAAGCTGAATGGCGAACTGTCCGAGGAGCCCTCAGCCTCCACTCCGCGGCCCAGGTCATCTCCCGAAGAGACAGTTGAGCCCGAAAGCCTTCACCAGCTCTTTGAAGGGGAAAGTGAGACGGAGTCCTTCTATGGTTTTGAGGAAGCTGACCTGGATCTGATGGAGATTTGAGGGCCGGCGGCGGACCGGGCCTACGAGAGCATCCTTGAAATGGGGAGGGAAGCCAAGGGAGGGTAGAGGGACTTAGGGAAAGGGGTATGCCAGTGGGGTATTTGATTTATATTTTTAATTTTATGCCGCCACCACCCCTGACATTGACTTATACTTCTCTGTGAATTGTGGATTATTAGGAAAACCATAGTAATCACTTCTGAGCCAAGGAGCTGGCCCATTGGTCATTCACTTTTTAAAAACAGGTTTTTGTGACCTTTTTGTTGTTGAGTTGTTCTTAATTTAAATCACTGTGCTTGATATTTTTTGACAAAATCAAAAAGAAAAATCCTTTGTGGACAAATCCTGTTCTGTTTCCCCTTTACCTCAATTGTACGCTAGTCTTCTGGGTTTTGTTTGCGTGTGTGGCTGGCCAGTGTCCTTGGGCATGATGCTATCTAATCACGTTAATGTGAGAACTTTTTGAAGATGGAAAAGACAAGAATATGTAGCTCACAACTGGTTTATCATATGTGGATAACTTTTTCATTGTGGTCTTAACACTTTTATATAAAAAAGAAAATGAAAAAAAAATCCCACTGAACTCTTTCCTTTCCTGTCCTCTCCTTCCTTCCTCAGAGATGGTTCCTATGGCAATTCTAGATGTGAAATTGTGGCTTTACAAGTGCATGAAACCACCTTTCATCATCCAGAATGAATAGGCTTGTCTGTCCTCACCGCCCTCCCTCCAACAAAAACCTGACAATATTTTTTGCACTCGTGATCCTTGGCCCCGCCACCATGTCCACACTGTCCATCACGCTGGAAAAGGGGCACGTGTCCTTAGCAAGAGGTATTGAGGTGGCCCAAACAGTGTGAGGGTGGAAGCCATTCTCAGTGTACCCGTCTGCATCCTGCACCACCCCCCAGCCCTACACATGTGTTCAAGAGATGACAGGAGCTAACTGGACAGGTGCGAAGTGCTTACCTGAGTGAGAACATGGGGGTACCCAAAGGAAAACAGGAATCTTTATTTTTCACTGCCAGCTTCAAGGAAAACTTTTCTACAGTGCATGAGGGATTGTTTTAAAAAAGAAACTCTATCCCAGGATGTAAACCAAAATGTACTGTGCCATAGAGCAAGAACCAAGTCTACCGTCCCTGCAGCTCCACCGCTCCTGTCCATCCTGAGGCTTTCAATCAAGTTTCCCTCCTGTGAGTTAAGGAAGCGACTTGCATAAGCTTGTAATGTTTGTCTTTAAGCAGCGGAGCATTTAGTCAAATGAAGGGAACTGCATTTATAAACCCTTTTTTCTTAGGAGCCCGTTTAATGGGCTTTCACAGACTGGGAGCTGACAGGATGTGATATTTGCTACTACTCACCCCCCCCACAGGTTTTTTTGTTGTTTAACCCCCAGCACACTAGAACATAGCGAACTGGAATAGCCCCTCCCAAAACAGCTTGAACCCATGGCTTCCAGAAACAGCCAAGGATCCACCCAGGCTTCTCTTCCTCCATCTTTTTACCCAATGCCATTTGATTGGACTTTCAGGCCAACCTCTGCCTTTGATATGATAAAGTTGCCACCTAACCTCCCTCTGATCACCTCAGCAGAGCTAGTCCCTGGCCTCTGCACACTGACCTAAAGATCATGGTTCCAGGTCAGCTGGGTTTGGGCAAGGAAGTTGTCTTTGTGGACTCTGCCTGCATGGCTTAGTAATAGAAGGACATTTTCAGTTTTTTTTTATATATATATATAATTGAGTTAAATCAATAAATGTATTTATTGACAATTTTGTGTTGAGACTGTGTATGTCAGTTTCCGGTTGAAAGCTCATGATTTTCTTTGCATTAACCTATAGTGGCTGTATAATCTACTTTTTTTTTTTTTAAATATTTTATTTATTCATTTTTCAAGGAGAGAGAGAAAGAGAGAGGGGGGGGTCTGGCTTATGTGGGTCCCGGGGAATTGAACCCAGGGCCTTAGGCACTGGAGTCAAGTGCCTTAACGGCTGAGCCATCTCTCCAGCCCTATAATCTACTTTCTCAAAGAGGTCTAGACCTAAGGTGTTCATTTTAAACCTGAAGCTGAGTAATTCTAGGGCTCATTCCAAGCTACCTTCCCACAGCTACACTTGGGGTTTCTACTTCCAGTTTTCTGAAGCACCAGGATTCTAGTAGACTTGGACAATATAGTTACATAAATGTGCTTAGGAGTCTCCCTAAACACATTTATGTGGGTAGAGGCTGAGGGCTACCTCACATAGAGCAACACAGTATGTATCTGTCTTTGAAATTATGCCTTAATGAAAACCCCATTTGCAGCCATCAATAAATTTTAAGAAATTTCTTTTTTTAGATTTTTTTTTCTTTTTTTGGTTTTTCGAGGTAGGGTCTCGCTCTAGTCCAGGCTGACCTGGAATTCACTATGTAGTCTCAGGGTGGCCTTGAACTCACGGCGATCCTCCTACCTCTGCCTCTTGAGTGCTGGGATTAAAGGCATGCACCACCATGCCCGGCTAGAAATTTTATAAAAATTGTTTTTTCAAGGTTCATTCTCACTAGTCCAGGCTGGCCTGGAACTAGTGGTGATCCTCTTACCTCTGCCTCCCTAGTGCTGGGATTAAAGGCTCCTGCCACTATGCCCAGCAAAATGTGCATTCTTTTATAATGCAGATTAGTGGGAGACAGCCATAAAGTAAGCATAAGATTAAGTGGCCCCTGCAAGAAGCTGGCTGGGGAGAGCCCCAAAGGAATGGTTTGGGTTCTTGTAGAGAATTCTAAAAAAGCCTAACTCCCCACTCCCCACCACCACTGTGGTGGTACACATCTGTGACTGCTTTCTCGGGAAGAGAGACCGAACCTGTAAGGTTGAGAGGCCAGTCTGTCTGTCCTCCCCAGCACCCACATAGAGTTGGATGCAAAGTGACTATGCATCTGTGATCCAAACCCTCCTAGGACAGTGGGCAGACCCAAGAGAATCCTTAGGTTTTAGGCCAAATTGACGTTTTTTGTTTTGTCTGTGTGTGTGTGTGTATGTTTTGTAGTGGCAAGAAATCATGTCTCCATGGGGCTGGGAAATGACTTAGTGGTTAAAGGTACTTGCTTACAAAGCCTAATAGCCTAGGTTCAAATCCCCAGTACTATATTAAAGCCAGATGTACAGTATGTCCTATGTATTTGGAGTTTGTTTGCAGTGGCCAGAGGCCCTGGCTAGCTCATTCTTCTTTCTCCATGCAAAAAATAATTTAAAAAATAGAAACCTTGTCATGAAGGTGGAGGAACACAGACACCTTGAGGTTGTCATCTGATCACACACATCATGGCAGGTGCACACCCAAACACACAAAGCAGCCAACACTTTGAAAGATTTGATTTATTTTACAAAAGTCTACCTTTGAACCTTTGCATGTTCGAATTTAGAAGGGGTCAACTTCCTCTGAAGAATGCATTCGTTTTTCACTCAAAGCCACTAAAAAGAAAAGGATTGAAATAAGAAAGTGAAGCACAGGGCTAAAGAGATGGCTCAGCAGTTAAAGGTGCTTGCTTGCAAAGCCGAATGGCCCAGGTGTGATTCCCAGGTACCCACAGAAAGCTAGAAAAACTGGTGTATGTGTTAGGGGTTTGTTTACAGCATCAAGAAGCCCTGTCATGCTCACACATGCGATAAACTTTTTTTTAAAAAGTAAAGCATAAAGGGATTCATTTCTAAGTGGGGTTCTAGTCTCTAATGGAAACCCTCTACTTAGAGAGGACTGAGTTGTATAGTCCAGAAAAGCTCAGCCTTAGCAAGCCAAGGGGGTCTCAGCCACAGAGAATGGGGTGGGAGAGGGGTCCCAGCCACCGCTTATTCTTATTTTACAATATTTTTATTATTTGTAAGCAGAGAGTGAGTGAGAGGGTGAGTATGGGAGTGCCGGGGCCTCTAGCCACTGCAAATGAACTCCAGATGCATGTGCAACTTTGTGCATCTGGCTTATGTGGGCATTGGGGAATTAAACCCGGGTCCTTAGACTCTGGAGGCAACCAACAGCCTTAACCGCTGAGCCATCTCTTCAGCTTGTTTTTTTTTTTTTTAACTGCAGTTTTCAATTACCTGATCATGTGAGCAATATCCCAGTTGGTCTCTGCCGACATTGGCCCCTCTATTTCAACACCTTTCTCAGTTACAGTGGCAATTTGAAACTGAAAGAAAATAAGTCATGGAATGAAAATGCCCACCCTCACATGAAGAAAATCTCTGGGTGCGGCCTGGAGAAAGGTCAGAGGTCACAGGGTACCCAGAGCCTCACCCGGTTGTAGGAGCGGGCGTCTCGGTAGTAGAGCACTCGCATGCAGCGTTCCACAAGCTCTCGGGCCTCAGTCTGGCTCAGCACTGGCTTCTTCTCCAGCACTTCTCGAAGCAGAGGCTACACAGATGGCAAGACAAGACGCCTGCCTGCAAAACCTAATGACCCAAGTTCGATGTCCCAGTACCCATGTAAAGCCAGATGCACAAGAGGAACTCATGCATCTGGAGTTCATTTATAGCGGCCAGGGGGGCCTGGTGCACCCAATTCTCCTCTCTGACACACTGTCTCTGTTTGCAAATAAATAAATATATATGTTTTAATGTTTGACTTTAAAAAAAAAAAAACCCAAGACAGCAGGGACCGCCTATCTGTCCCTAACCCTGTGTAAGTAAGCAAGAAGCAAAATGGGTGAAGACATCTACCAATGGTTGCTCCAGAATAAAGAACCCCGGGGTTTTTGTTGGTGGTTGTTTTGAGACAGGGTTTTGGTTGGTTTGGAACTCACAATCCGCTGGCCACAGCCGCCCAGGAGCTAGTCTTACAGGGATGCACCACCATGCCCAGCATCCATTCTGTGTGAAGTTCAGTGCTAGCACATTCCCCGCCCATCAGGATAATTCCAGGAGAGAAAGGCACACCGCCACGATCCCCACTTACCTGAGCCAGGTATGCACCGTAGCCGGTGGCCAGGGAGGGGGCTTCGTAAGCTACACCGAGCATGTCCACGTACCCAAGGAAGCTAGAAACACACAGATGGAGGGAAAGAGCTCGCTCCATTTCGCCTTGAGTAGTGAAAGTGGGGTTGGCTGTCAAAGGCTCCCCCAGGACTGCAGAGGTCAGGGGCCCAGAGAGGTAAGCTAGGAAACCAACCTTTGTCCATCGGCGTAGCCTCCGATGACCATGGTGTTCCACAGGGGGTTCATCTTGGAGCGGCGGCTGTACATGGCCCTGGTCAGCCATGAGTGAATAGCTCTAGGGCTGTAACTGTGTCCATCTCCCAGCAGCTCCTCGTCAATCCTGAAGAGCGATTCAAGAACCCATGTTCGCCCATCCCCCCAAAAAAACGGGGCTGGAGAAATGCTCAGCGCTTAAGGCGCTCACTCGCCTGCAAAGCCCAAGGACCCAAGTTCGGTTCCCCAGCCCCCAGGTAAAGCCAGATGCACACGGTGGCGCGCGCGCCTGGAGAAGCAGCGCCCGGAGCCCCCGGGGCGCCCGTCCTCGCCCCCCAGGGCCGGGACGGACCGCAGACACGGCCCCCCGCCGCCACTTACACCATCTGGCCGAGCACCTGCTCCAGGTACTGGAAGTCGGCGTAGTCCCCGGAGGCGCCCAGCACCGTGCTGCCGTTCACCCGCATGAGGCGGGAGATGTTCCGGAAGCGAGCCAGCGAGCCGTACGAGCCCAGCATGTCGGCGGCCACCACCACGCCGCCCTGGAACTTCACCCCGAGCACCGACGTCCCGGTCACCATGGGGTTCTGCGTCCGCGCGATCGGAGCCCCGCACGGCGCGGACGCGGCGCCCGGCACGCGGTAGAAGCGCCCCGGAACCGGGCCGCCCGCCCAGTGCCCGGCCCGAGACTCCAGCGGCGAGTCCATCTTAGTCACCGCCGCCCGGAGGGGATGCGCGCGCAGGCGCCGCCGGAAGCGGAAGTGAGCCTCGGCGCCGCCCTGGCCTGCTTCCGCCCAGCCCCGGGGCGGGCGCGTTGCTAAGGGCCGGCGTCCCGGGGAACCGCGAGCCCTGCGGGCGGAAGTGCCCGCGGCGGTCTTCCGAGCTGATGGGACGATTCTTGGGATATTTGGGGTTTGTTTGGTGTTTTTTTTCTCCTCCCAGGCTGGCCTCGAACTCACAGCCATCCTCCTGCCTCCGCCTCCCCGAGGGCTGGGACCAAAGACGTGCGCCGCCAAGCCGGGCAAAGTTTATTTTTAATCTACTATGTCAAATTTATTGACATTATCACAGTACAACAGCTCGATAAGTTTATTGTTAACGTCTTAGCAGATTTTTCAATAGCCAAATGAAAGCTTTCTGTGTCCGCTGTATAAAATGCTCACCGCTGTATAGACAGCTAGCTTTCTGCACATATGAATTGCCTATATCGATCACTTAATACAAAGACCTTTTAAACTAAATAGGAAAAGGATAGTGACATAAAATGTTGCTTAAGACTATAAAAATTATTTGCTAAGGCACTTAGAGCATACATTGAAAAATAACAAAAGTGGCTAACTGGTCACTGAGAATGTTTATATTTCAATATTAGCTACGGTTTGCTTGACAGAACTGTTGCTTAACATTATGTTTGGAATTTCTCCCAAACAAACAAACAACAACAAAGATATGGCAGAATTTGGAGGGAGAAAATAAACTCTTGGAGCATTCATTTTTGAAAATATCATCGTGGATTTACAATCATATGACAAATGTCAGTTAATAAATTACAGTTGAGTCATCTGATTATTGTATCGTGGCTACCATTGAGCAACAGCCCGGCCTTTGGTGACGATCTTTCAAATATTCGAAGTATCAGCCAGTCATGGTGGTGCCTGGCTTTAATTGTAGCACATTAGTTGAGAAAGAAGCCCGTGGAGATTGGAGTTCTGAGGCAAACGAATTCATTAATTCAGCCTCCAGTTGTGAATATGTAAAGCACCCTCTTGTGTTTTTTTTTTACAGCCACATTTTCGGGAATTTCTACAAATCCTTGAAGACCCAAACTACCTTGTAGGTGAGCATCTCAATCTTTTTTAAAAAGGACCCACAATGAAGAACGCGGGCAGGGGGCGCTGTGAGATCAGGAACGGGCCCTTTAAGAGAGCAGCTGGGGGAGCGGTGATTGACAGCTCGGTAGCAGGAAGTGCCTCCCTGGGGTGGGATTTAAGGATGATTGACAGGCAGGCCGCAGGAAGTGCCGCACAAAAGGCGGGTCTTACGGACAATTGACAGTTTGGCTGCAGGAAGTTAGTCCCAGGGGGCGGGATTTAAGGATGATTAACAGCCTGGCCGCAGGAAGTCATTCCTGGAGGCGGGAGTTAGCGATGATAGACAGCCCGGCCGCAGGAAGTGCCTCGGAGGGGGCGGGACTTAGAGATGAATGACAGCCTGGTAGCAAGAAGTGCCTCAGAGGGGGGCGGGACTTAGCGATGTTTGACAGCCTGGCCACAGGAGAGCATATAGAGCCGAGTACCTGCAGAGCCTGCTGCTTGCAAAGCCCGGAGGGCCCGGCGTCCACGTAACGCGGACTGCGGCGCGTGCGTGTGACGTCAGCAAGCCTTGGGAGCCGGGTTCGAATCCCATCGCAGCTGGGATAAGGTTTCCTAATAAGCAAATAAAAATTTAAAAAAGAAAAGCATTTCTGGCATGTAGAGACCTGGGTTTCAATCTCGCCTGCAAAGCCCAGGGTCCTGGGTTCTAATATGGCTTGCAAAGCCTCAGGATCTGGGTTCGAAACTTGCTTGCAAAGCCTCAGGACCAGGGTTCAAATATTGCTTGCAAAGCCTCAGGAACTGGGGTTGAAACTTGCTGGCAAATCCTCTGGGCTGGCCTTAAATGTTGCTTGCAAAGCCTCATGAACTGGGTTCAAATATTGCTTGCAAAGTCTCAGGACCTGGGTTCGATTATTTTTTACAGAGCCTCAGTATATGTGTTCAAATATTGCCTGCAAAGAGTCAGGCCCTGGTTTGGAAATTTGCTTGTGAAGCCTGAGGACTTGGGATCTAATATTGCTTGTAAAGCTTCTGAACCAGGGTTCACATCTTGCTTGCAAAGCCTCAGGACTTAGCCAGAACACACCCCTCAGGACATGCCCCCTAAGGCACACTCCTAGAGCCACAATCATTATGGTGGTCGGGAGCCACAACCAACATGGCCACCACAACCAATTTTATCAATATCAGCCTGACACTGGGAAGACAGAGGTAGAAGGAGGGCTGTGAGTTCGAGGCCAGTCTGAGCTACAGACAGACCTGACCTTAGACAAACCAACAGAAAAAAACATACAGAGAGAGAATGCAATGTGGGAATCTGTACAAATTCACAGTGTGTAGAGGCTCACACAAGCTCATGGCATTTCCACCACCATAAATACCCATCAGCTATTTTTTTCCTCTTGTGAACTGATTGACCCAATCTGAAAAAAAAAAAAATCATGGATTTCTCTTTAAAAACAATCTGCCAAAATGCTTAACACATCCCACAACTTATTCAAATGATAGTTTCCCGTTTCTCATTCCCCACTCCTGACCTCACTGTAAGAAAGACAAACTTCATGTATGTACCAAGCGGCTCATGTTTTCATTTTATTCTAAAATATTTTATTTATTTATGATGGGGGAGAGAGAATGGGTGCATCAGGGCCTTTTCCCCCTGGAAATGAGCTCCTGACACGCGCACCTCCTGCTGCCTCTGCTTCTTCATGGTTTCTGGGGAAGTGACCCCCAACCAGCAGGCTCTGCAAGCACCTCTGACCCCTGAGCCATCTCCCCAGCCCTCTGTTTTCACTTTGATTTAATTTAATTAACATAGCACCTGCCATCTGTGTATATTCCTAAGATTTCACTCCCGCTGGGTGGAAATGAGTGATGTGTAATTTAATTAAATTCCAGTCAAAGCTGCGTGTTCTCATGGACTCACCATGAATCCGTCCTTCATGAGCCTGGAGGTTCCATGAGTGATGGAGCCTCCTCTGCGGTCCTGCGCTGTGTGGCCTGTGTTGGTGGACAGAGCCTCACACCACAGCACCTGCCAGACTCCATCCTGCAGGAAGGCCTGGCTGCGGGAGAGGTTTCCACACTGGCTTTTCAGTGTTTAAAAGCATGGAGTGTGCAGTGTGCCGTCCTGAGTTCTAATCCCAGGACCTGTGGGATCCTGATGCACAACCTGGGGTTGGTGTCTGGGCTTTGTGTGCAGAGACCCAGGGTCCCAGGGCCTGTGTCCTCATTCTCTGTTTCTCTCTCAAATCCACAATCAATAAAACATCCTGAAGAAATAGATCACAGCTGAGCGAATTTCATTCAAAAAGGAACTTTTTTTTTGGTCTGGAGAGATGGCTTGCTGATTACAAAGGCACCTGCTTGCAGAGCCTTAGGCACTTGCTTGCAGAGCCTGAGGTTCTGCACAGTGATGCAAACATGAAGGTCCTGTGTCCCCCGCGGCTCCATGACCGACCTTTGTCATTGAGCAGCAAAGAATCACCATGAAGACATGTTGCCTTGGTCACTTGTGCAGTGTCCACTGAAACAAAGATAGCAACAACTGAACCCTCAGCAGTGTCCAAAGCAACAAAGGTGGACATGCCTGACACTTCACCAGTGTCCACTGCAATAAACATGCTCATGCCTGACATGTCACCAGTGTCCACTGCAACAAAGATGGACACACATGACCCTTCACAAGTGTCCACTACAAAAAGATGGCCACAACTGATGCATCACTAGTGGCCACTGCAATAAAAATGTTCACCCTTGATGTTTCACCAGTGTCCACTGCAACAAAGATGGAAATACCTTACTCCTCACCAGTGTCCACTGCAAGAAAGATGGCCACACCTGAACCCTTCACCAGTGTCCACTGCAACAAAGATGGACACAACTGACCCTCCTCCAGTGTCCACTGAAACAAAGATGGACACACCTAACCCTAAAACCGTGTCCACTGCAACAAAGTAGGACAAACCTGACTGCTCTACAATGTCTACTGAAGAAATATGGACACATCTGACCTATCAACAGTGTCCACCGCCACCTAGATGTACACAAATACTCTTCACCAGTGTCTACAGCAAAACAGATGGACAAACCTGACCCTTCAACAGTGACCACTGCAACAAAAATGGACACACCTGTCCCTTCACCAGTGTCAATGGCAAGTAAGATGGACACACGTGACCTCTCACCAGCATCCAGTGAATCAAAGATGGACACAAGTGACCCTTCACCAGTGTCCACTTCAGCAAATATGGGCACCTGACCCTTCACCAGTGTCCACTGCTACAAAGATGGACATACCTAGCCATTCCCCAGGGTCCACTGCAAAAAAAACGGACACAACTGACCCCACACCTGTCTCCATTTCCGATAAGATGGAAACACCTGACCCTTTACAAGTGTCCACTTGAACAGAGATGGACAACCTTGACACATCACCAGAGTCCAATGCAACAAAGGTTGACACACGTGACCCCTCAACCCTGTCCACTGCAACAAAACCTGACACACCAGACCCTTCACCAGTGTCCACTACAACAAAGATGGACACACCTCACCATTCACCATGATCCACTGCACGAAGACAGACACACCTGACCACTCTCCAGTGTCCCCTGATACAAAGAGGATCATACCAAACCCTTCATCAGTGTCCACCTCAACAATGATGGACACACCTGACCCCTCACCAGTATCCATTGCAACCGAGATGACATATCTGACCACTCATCAATGTCCACTGCACATAGATGAACAAACCTGAAACCTCACTAGTGTCCACTTCAGGTAAGATGGGCACACCTGACCCTTCAAAAGTGTCCACTGCAACAGAGATGGACACACTTGACACTTCACCAGGGTCCAGTGTAGCAAAAATGGACACACCTGACCCCTCACTCGTGTCTGCTATAACAAAGACTGACACACATGACACTTCACCAGTGTCCACTGCAACAAGGACGGACACACCTAACCATGCACCAGGGTCCATGGCACAAATACGGACACAACTGACCACTCTCCAGTGTCCACTGAAACAAAAATGGTCATACCAAACCTTTCACCAGTGTCCACTGTAACAAAGATGGACATACATTACCCCTTACCAGTGTCCACTGAAACAAACATGGACAGACCTGACAATTCCCAGTGTCCCCTGCAGAAAGATGGACATACCTGACCAAACAACATTGTCCACTGCAGAAAGATGGACACACATGACCCCTCAACAGTGTCCATTTCAGATAAATGGTCACAACTGACTGGTCACCAGTGTCCACTGCAACAGAGATGAACACACGGGACCAGTGTCCACTGCAGCAAAATTAGACATACATGACCCATCACCTGAGACCACAGCAACAAAAATCAACACACGGGACCCTCAACCGTGTCCACTGCAAGAGAGACTGACATACCTGACCCCTCACCTATGTCCACTGCAACAAAGTTTGACATTCTAACCCCTCACCCATGTGCTCTGCAACAAAGATAGACACACCTGTCCCCTCACCAGTATCCATTTCAGCTAAGGTGGACACACCTGACCATCACAAGTGTCCACTGCAACAGAGATGAACACACATGACACACAGCCGTGTCCACTGCAGCAAAAATGGACACATATGTCCCATCACCACAGTCCACTCTAACACAACTCGCCATCGCCAGAGGGACACACCTGACTGTTCACAAGTGTCCATTGCTACAGAGATGGACACACTTGACACACCAGTGTCCACTCCAGCAAAAATGGACACATATGTCCCATCACCACAGTCCACTCCAACAAAGATGGACATATGTGCCCCCTCAACTGTGTCCACTGCAACAAAGACTGACACTCCTGACGCTTCACCAGTGTCCACTGTAACAAAGACGGACACACCTAACCATTCACCAATGCTCATTCAAGGTATCTAATTATGGACAATAAAAATAAATTCAAAAAAAGGAACCAATAGATTTGCACGATGGATTACTCTGTGTAACTGACCTCATAGTAGACTTTGTTTAATCCACTTACTCTCTCAATCCTTAGATAATTTTTTTTATTTAAAATATTTTATTCATTTTCAAGCAGAGAGAGAGAGAGAGAGAGAGAGAGAGAGAGAGAGAGAGAGAGAGAGAGAGAGAGAGAGAGAGAGAGAGAGCACCAGGGCCACCACCTTGTGGGTCTGGTTTATGTGGGTCCTGGGGAATTGAACCTGGGACTTTAGGCACTGGAAGCAAGTGCCTTAACCGCTGAGCCATCTCTCCAGCCCTCAATCCTTAGATAATTTGAAGAATATGTCAAATCTTGTGATCACATGGAGCATCCATTCTCTACAGTCACCATTACTTGTGTGTTGTTTTCATTATTTTAGTTTCTGGAATCTATTTGCATGTGATGATGGAAAAAGGATCCAAGTCTGAACTTCAAATTCATTGGTTTCCTTCGTAAGATGCATGTGAATTCTGTATAAATGTGAATATATACATATACAAAAGAAATATAAACATATATAGATATAGATGTATAAAACATAAATATGTATGTACGAATATACCTACATATATATTCTGAAGGCCATTTGATACCATGTTTAGTGTCCCGTTTTTTGAAGAAAAAAAAATATTATCAAGCAGAGATACAGAGAGAAAGACTGAGAGAGTGAGTATGAATGTACCAGGGCCTCACGCCAATGCAAATGAAATCCAGATGCATTTCCCACTTTGTGTATCCGGCTCATGTGGGTACTGAGGAATTGATTCTGGGTGCTTAGGCTATGGAGTAAGCACCTTAACTGCCAAGCCGTCTCCCCAGCCCAGTGTGCCTATTTCTGATGAAGATCTGTCTGTTGATGTGGTCAGGTATGGAATCATTGGCTTGGTCAGAATGTTTTGGGCTCATGAGTGCTTCCTCTTTGGAGATTCAGGCTAGTTCTGCTCAACCTGTCCTGGATTGTTCTGCTACGAGCCCTTGCATGACTGAGACTGACTGGTGGTGAAATGTGTCTATTTCCCCATCATTGAATACTGAGTCTTTGCCTTCTACAAGGACAGGCAGCACCATTTTCCACTTGTAGTATCACAGTATTACACCTAACCCTGTGGCTAACCTTTTACTTTGCAGATACCTGCAGCTGGAAGGCCTTTTTCTTCACACCCAGGGTCTCCAATTGGTGCTTCAGCTTGTATGTGTGTCTGTGTTACGGAAATTACATCACACATTAGGATCAACCTCTGCTCTTTGGTCTCACCAAATATCCCAGAGAGAGAAATCCAATAACACCCACTATTGAGCCTTGCTTCCACAAAATCCTGCAAGCCATGCATGAGAATTCGGATGGACACAGGAAGACCCTCCCAGGTGTCCACAACCTGCTGTCGCTGGGGAACATTTGTGGAAACACTGGCTCCAGCTCTGCTGCCTGTCTTCCTCCACCCTCTAGTCTTGGTGTGAAAGGGAAAGACAGAACCAAAAACTGAGCAAATAGCTGCTGGCCAGCTTGTATTCGAGGACCAGAGAGGCGAAGTCAGCTTGTGAAGCCTTCATTTCAAAAGCAAGTTTAGGGAAGCCCAATAAAATGGGAGTTTATTCCATGCTGGTCCTTCATACCAATTCTCTCCATGAGCAAGACCACCATGGTTTCCTCAGCTGGGGTGAGGAGAGAACGTCTCCAGGTCCAGAGTGTGTTATGGATGGTCAGTACTTCAGTGGCCATGGTCTTGGAACGTGTATCCATGGAAGTGTAGGGACTGCTCCATCTAACATGAGTGCAAAAGAGATTAGAAATTCTGAAAGTAATGTCCCTGCAATCATGGCTGATGTGGTGTCTACGTACTTTGCACAGCTATGAGAAAGGCAGGAAAGCTGCTAAATAGTTCAGTAGCTCTAACACATGAACGTCTATAATCAATGAAGGATTATCTCCTTTGACAATGATGGAGAAGGGTATGTTCTGATTGGGTTAGGGGAAGACGAGTCAGTATTAGACATATCAAATATTATTCACTGTTTATATAGACACATGTATGTATATGTACACAACTTATTTCCTCAAGAAGGTTAAGACATTTATGGATCTATGGGATTACCGCTATTTAAAAGAAGCAAAAAACTCCAATAGGTGGGTTAGTGTAGTGAATATTACTAAGTCATTTAGTCCCAGATCTGTCCTGAAATATGTGCCAGACTTTCTTCCATCGTCTTATTTTAGATCATCTGCAGAAAAGGCCTTGGAAATACATGGTGCTCAGGGGACGGCTGTTGCATCTCAGGTCATCTCTCTCATGATTGTTCAGAGTCATCAACCTGAATGTCTGTACTATTTGACATCAGTCATCCATGTGTCTGTGTATATGGATAACCATCAGTGCTAAGTATGGATTGTTGATGAGACATGGAATTCCATTTTCTGCAAACTTCCATTACTCAGAAATACAAGCTGAATGACATGTCCACATACTGCATGGGCTCGTTCATCAAGGAGTTTCAATGTCCATCCTGGGAAAACATGTCTCCAGCTTTTCTTCCTGCTTTGTACAAATATCGGACATGAAGTTGAGGAACGATGGTCATATTTTTTTAATCTTAAATATATATTTATTGTCCATAATGTGTTACATTCTTCAGTTGGCAAACAATGAGTTGTTATCCCCAATTCCCCAGTGCCCCCCCTCCCCCTCCCCAATCAGCTGGATGTCCTCCTCTGTGTACCATCTGGATCAGTCCTTGTGGCAGGGGGCCCTGGATAGCCTAGTACTCAGCCCGGACCTCCTGGCTCAAGTGTGTTGTTGCTGTAGGGTGCCATGCCTCTGGATAGTCTCCCCCACCACGGCTCTTACAATCTTTCCGCCCCCTCTTCCACATAGTTCCCTGAGTTGTGGTGGATGAGTATTAAGGCTGCTTTAAGATTGTGAGTTTAGGGGCTGGAGAGATGGCTCAGCGATTAAGGCACTTGCCTCCAGTGCCTAAGGCCCCTGGTTCAATTCCCCAGGACCCACATGGTACATTCTCTCTCTCTCTCTCTCTCTCTCTCTCTCTCTCTCTCTCTCTTGAAATTGAATAAATTGTATCTTTGCTTGAAATTGAATAAATAAAATAAAAAAGATTGTGAGTTTAGGGGTCTTTGTGTCGAAGATCATTGGTTTCTGTCTCACTGGCTTATCCTGTGTAGGTTGAATGTCTGTGGCTGTGGGTCCCTCGTTCCTCCCGTCATTCTCTGCGGGGTTCCATATGGATCCTCCACGGTATGACTGTGGTGGCTCCTCTCTTGCCAGAATCTCAGGTATCAGCCTACGGTTGGTTGGTAGGGTTAGATGGGCCCCAGCTCTCTCGCTGCATCCTGAAAAATACAAACACAATCTCTTTTGGAGAGTGTGATCCATATAGGTTAACAAATATACACATCTCTGGTTTACCTAGAGTCTATTTCTAGTAGCCTCCCCATCAATCGCTCCCTTAGTGCATCTTGTCTTGGGAACCCAAGAGTACCGGATCCGGTGACCATCGCCCTGAATCCCAAGTTCCAGACAAGGGGCCCCCCTCACTAAGTGGAAAATTGGCCGAATTTGAAAGCTGTTGATTGTCTCCCCCAGGCCCAGGCTCCTCCGTTGTACAAGTGCTCCTTTCTTGGTTCGCTGTTCTTTTCCAGAAGGGGGTGTGGTCAGCCCACTCATGACCCCAGATTGTGTTTCGTGTCAGTGGTCTCTGTTTACTCCAGCCGTCGTTGATCATTTTCCCTTGGCAGCCTTTGCAGTGCCTTCCAGCACTACACTAACTGCCTTCCGGGGGCTGGATATCGTTCCGGACATTGAAGGGTCTCTCGATGCTGGTCGATGGCATTCTGTGGTTTCTTCAGCAACAGGGTTTTGCCTCAGGCCTAGGGAGGGCACCCAAGAGCTTTGACAGAATTCTGTCTTGTTGAAATCTCATGAGTCACTTTGGTCAACAGCTCAGTGAGGGAAGGAACCATTGGTTGGAACCAGGGGTTGTCAGGCTGATCTAAATTATTCACAGACTTAGACTCTCTCCCCTATCACTCATGGCCCCTCTTGCCAGATGACGCTCACTACTTACTCAATAGGTTACAATGAGCTCATGAGGATTATATGTTTTTGAACCTAATATGGTTTACCCTCAAGCTTAAGCCATTCCC
>PVHP010026187.1:0-24901 GCA_004024765.1 Zapus hudsonius
AGGTTGGTGAACATTTGGTCTCAGTCAATATGGCTTTCAACCCAAACTAATGTATCCTGCAAAAGTTTCCCTAATAATGGAAGGAAGAAGGAAAATATTCCATGATAAAATCCAACTCTACAAGTACATGGACACAAAACCAAACCTACAGAAAATTCTACATGAAATATTCCACACAGAAGAGCCAAACAACCAACCCCAAGAGCCCTCTAGAGGTTGACATGATAATCAAGCCTAGAGGTGACAAAATAACACACAAGACACCAAACCTTATAAACAGGTTTTGAGTCAAGTTTCACAGTTATAACTTTGAATATTAATGGTCTCAACTCTCCCATAAAAAGACACAGGTTAGCAGGATGGATCAGAAAGATGGACCCTTCCATTTGTTGCCTCCAAGAAACCCACCTCACTTCTAAAGATAAAAACCTCCTCAAAGTAATAGGATGGAAAATGATAGTCCAAGAAAATGGAAATAAAAAACGATCAGGCGTGGCTACACTAATATCTGACAAAACAGACTTTAAACTAAAATTAGTTAAAAAGGACAAGAAAGGCCACTTCTTACTCATCAAGGTGTGGAAACACATTTCTAATTTGACAAGATTCTATTGAGATTAGCTTCTCTGTAGTTCTTTGGAAATGTGAATCTCACTTTGGAGCCCAAATTTTTGGTTCCCATAGGATTTTTCCCTGAGTCCTAATTCCAGTTAAGGGTTCCTTGTCACTGAGTGGATTTCTTGGTCAATTTAAAAGCTGTTGACGTCCCCCTCCCCTATGTTTTGGCTCCTCTATTGCACAAGTGATAACTTCTTGGCTCACTGATCTCTCCCAGAAGGAAGTGTGTTCAGCCTTTTCATTTTATATCAGTGGTCTCTGCTTTCTTCTAATATCATTGGCCAATTTCTCTTGGCAGCTTATGCAGTGCCTTCCAGCTCTTCACTTGTTACCATCTGGGGGCTGGTTACTATTCTGGATCTTGCAGGTTCTCTTGTTGTTGTTCAATGACTTTCTGTTGTTTCTTTAGCAATAGGATCTTACTTTGGCCTGGAGTGGGTATTCAAGAAGAGTTTTGACAGAATTCTGTCTTGTTTTGGGGACCTTGTGGGTGTCTTTGACCAACAGCTCAGTGTGGGAAGGATCCCGTGACTGGGACAGGGAGTTGCAGGTCTGATCAATTTTTCATAGGGTTAGGCTTCCTCCCCTTTCATTCTTGGCCCCTCTTACCAGAGGATTCCCACTTCTTGCTTAAAGACCTTACTGTTTGAAAAGTAAGGATTTTATGATTTTGATTCATTATTGGTTTAGCTTAATATATAAGTCTCCCCTTCATGGCCCCCATTCCTTCCACCTCTTTCACAGTCTCTCACTTCTCCTGACAGGTTTGCTTAGAGTTTAAGCTTAACCTAGTTAGGAATCACATATGAGGGAGAATATGCAGTGTTTGACTCTCTGTTCTTTTGTAAGTTCACTAAGTAAGATCTGCTCCAAGTCAGTCCACTTTTCTTTAAATTTCATTATGTCATTTTTCCTTTCTGCTGAGAAGCTGGTGTATGGTGTTGTTAAGCTCTGTTATTTCCCTGTTGATCTTCTGTTTGGATGATCATCTGTCTAGAAATGATAGTGGTGTATTGAAGTCTCCTATTATGATGGAATTAGCATCTATTTCTATTTTGTTTCTGAGTAGATTTTGCTATATGAACTGGCATGGACCTGAGTTTGGTGCATACATATTAATGATAGTGATATCCTCTTGTTGGATCATTCCCTTGATGAGTAAGATATGGCCATCATAGTCCTTTTTAATTGATTTTGGTTTAAATTCTATTTTGTCAGATATTAATGTGCCACGTCTGCTTGCTTTTTATTTCCACATGCCTGGAAAATCATTTCCATCCTTTTACCCTTAGGAGATTACTGCCTTTTGAGGTAAGGTGAGTTTCTTGAGGGCAGCAGATGGAAGGGTCCATTTTTCTCATCCACCCTGCTAGCCTGTGTCTTTTTATAGGAGAGTTAAGTCCATTTATAGTCAGAGATATAATTATGAGGTTTGCTTTAAGCCCTGCCATGTTGGAGTGTTTATGCGGGTTGCTGCATGTATTGTTATTATTAGCACACTGCTTTTGATTACCATGCTTGTTCTCTATTGCTCCCCCGAGGTAGATTGCTTGCCTCTTCTGTGTGGAATATCTCCTGTAGTATCTTCTTTAATTTGGCTTTGTGTTCAAATAATCGTAAAGCTGGCTTATTTCATGGAACACTTTCAATTCTCAATCTATTATGAGGGACAGCTTTGCTGGGTACATTAGTCTAGGTTGAAAGCTATGCTTCTTTAGGCCTAGAAGAGCATTGTTCCAAGTCCTTCTGGCCTTCAAGGTTTCTAATGAAAAGTCTGAGGTAAGTCTGATGGGATTGCCTTTATAGGTGATGAGTTTTTTCTCTCTTGCTGCCTTGAGCACTTTCTCATTACTTTCTATGTTTGGATTTTAACTAAGATATTATGTCTTGGAGAGTTCCTCCTTTGGTCCAGCCTGTTTGGAGTCCTATGGGTACCTAGTGTCTGGACGGGTCTTTCTCTTAAAGATAAGGAAAATTTTCCTGAATATTCTATTGAAAATATTTTCTATGCCATTGGCCTGGGTTTCTACTCCACCCTCCTTTGGCTTTCCAGTCAATCACCTTTCTGTTAACCTGATCTAAGCTTTGCTTGCCCCTCCAAAAGGGGAAAACATAGCACAAAGGTGGAATGCAGCCCCCCCCTTTTTCCCCCTCCTGTGGTGCAGCTTGAGCCTGCAGCACTGCAGGGAACCAAGTAGGCATCTGTCTGCATGAGCTTCAAATTGCTTGTGTGTAATCCCTGGCTGTCCCTAACTTTTCTACTGGGTTAAAAATTCACTTATACCTGTTCAGTTTTCATACTGACGCTGTTCTTTCTTATGACTGTGTTTCCCCTCTGCCTGCTCTGAAGCTGCCAGCACACCGTCATCTTCCCAGAATCCTATCTTATACTCTTAAATAATAAAAAGTGGATGAAAGCGGTGCTCATTTGACTTCTACCGGAGCTTCCCATGCCCAGCTGAGTCTTGGCTTTGACTCTGGAACAAGGGAGTCTTCTCTCCTTTATGTTTTTCATTTGAATAGTCTGATGCATTCTCTTATTGTGAAGGACAAGGGGAGTGTTAGAAAGTGAGTTTAATCATAGCAAATTCAGTTTACAGATCCTTACTATGTGGTCACACTGGCTAGACTCTGCATCCATCTCTTGATTAAATTCTCATGCAATCATATAAATTCGGTACTAAATTAAGGAAATTGAGGCAAGGTGATTGATTTAACAAGGTAATTGATCTAAGCATATCAGACAGTAGCAGTCTGGGTGTGCGGCCCTGCATGGGTGTGATGCCACAGCCCAAGGTCTCTCACTCCACAGTCATGGTTGTAGGTTCTCAAAGCAGGTCCAGCTCAGAGGGTATGAATGACAGCCTCAGAGGCTGGGCAAAGGACTCAGTGGGAAAAGAGTACTTTCTTAACAAGCATGAAGGCCTGAAAGGGCCTGAGTTCCTTTCCTAGCACTCACATAAGAAGCTGATCATGACCATATATGCCCATCACCCCAGTTCTGCGATGGCAGAGACCTGAGAATTGCTGGGGCTTTGCTGGTCTGACCGACAACAGCAGCTCCACATTCGGTGAGGGACTCCATCTCACAGAAACAACGTGGAGAAGTGATGGGAAGGATGCCTGGTATTCCCTGGCCTACAAATGTGTGTGCGTGTGCACTCACATCTGCTTACACGTGTTCATACAGTACAGACATACAGACACAGACACAGACACACACACATACCCCACAACACAGATGCTACACACATATGCCAAAAACAAATTTTAAAAAACACAAAATGTAACACATGTAGTTAAAAAAATTAAAGAATGCTTTCCTCAGACCAAGATTTCCTTTGATTCTTTCCTTCTCTACTGACCAGCTATTACTTCCTTGCCCTGTGTCTTGTTATCTATCTATCTATCTATCTATCTATCTATCTATCTATCTTTTTATTTTCAATTAAAAATGAGGATATGACTATTGCCTTCCTGAGTGGTTTCAGGGATTAAGTGAATTCGTACCCGTGAAGAGCTTGGAGTACCACTGTGTGTACACTGAGTGTTTGCTAAATGTTAGCATTCCTATTGTTAAAGTGTGGGAAGCTTTTCTATAAGAATGTCAGGTTTTTGATCTCCTTTACAGCTCAGCTAATAATCTTACATTTAGTTGTTAACATTTGGAGTAAAGTTGTGACATGTCGCACCAAAGAATGAAGCCAGTCTATTTGAAAACAGGTAAAGTCAGCTGCTAATCAAATGTTAGAATTATTATTTGATGTACCTTGGGCTGGAGAGATGGCTCAGTGGTTAAGGCACTTGCCTCCAGTGCCTAAGGCCCCTGGCTCAATTCCCCAGGACCCACATAGGCCAGATGCACAAGGTGGCGCCTGTGTCTGGATTTCCTCTCTCTCATTCTCTCTCTCTCTCTCTCTCTCTCTCTCTCTCTCTCTCTCTCTCTCTCTCTTTCTCTCTCTCTACCTCTCTGCTTGCAAATAAATAAAATAAAATAGAATTATTATTTGATGTCCCGAGGAACAGAAGCAACAAGTGTTTTTGTAGCATAGCCTTTAAAAGCTTTTCAGACGGTTACATGATTATGTTCAAGGCAATGTTAATTTATTAAGAAGCAAAAGAAAGAGAAACAGATGGAGAAATGGAGACATTTCCAGTAGAGGTCTGTGTGTCTCACCTTTCCTGAGGTAATGTGGAAGGTCTTGGAGGAAATCTAGAATGACCACGGACTTTCTTTTCCCAGGAGTGCTTCAGGTTATTTGGTCATCTCTGGCAAATTGTCAATTATTCCATAATTTAGCATTTCTTGCTATAATTAGTGAATTAAACCTCCTTACTTAGTTGCTGCCTGAGGAAGTCTCATAGAACTATCTACTGGGTACCTTGTGAGTTCATTTTGACATATAAAATATAGGCATGGTGCCCACTGGAACTTTGACTTTTTAAAGAATGCTTTACATAATTATAAATATTGCATATTATTAGATACTTAGACTTTCAAAAGGTTGTCACAATTTTAACAAACTTTCTCAATTACTAAAAAGACAGCCAAGTACAGAAAAGCATGAAGAATAACAAAACAATGTGTGAAATTGGTGAATTTATCTCCAATAAAATATCATTTTAAAGTATTTGCATGGATTAAGAGGATGTAGAGTGAAACAAAAAATTGCTCCTTTATTCAGCTCCAAGAATATTATTACTCTGTGATGCAGCTTTTATTTTAGCTTTAGACGAGATTGGGCTCGTTCAGGGTGGCATGGCCGTAGACTTATTTTAGCTTTAGAAAAGTACGTCCACACAAGCTTCAGCAAGCCTAGAATTAAAGTCACCAGAAAGAATATCTCTGTGAATTACACTTCAAAACAAGACCGTATTATTAAAAAATTAAATAATAGTGTAGAGATAAACTGCCGTTGTATGTATAACGGAACAGGATTGCATTGCTTTTGGTCGGGTGGCTCTTATTTGGGGTGGGATGTGAGAGGTGGTGCTTTTGGAGGACTTCATGATCTTGTGAAAAGCAGGGGTGTAAGGCTCAGGAATGCATGTTGGAACCAGGTGTAGTGGCCTGTGCCTTTAATCGCAGCACTTGGGAGGCAGATGTAGGAAGATTGTTGAGTTCTAGACCAGCCTGGAACAACAGAGTGAATTCCAGGTCATCCTGGGCTGGAGAAAAATTCTATCTCACTCCCCACCCCCACCCCCAAGAAAGAATGCATCTTGGAAGCTAGGTGCCCCTGAGCCCCATGTTCAGCTCTTGGGGAAATGCCTTACCTACCTTGTGGTAAAACCCAACCTTTCATATAAAAGACAGGATGTGCTTTTCATGCACAGATGGGAATTTAGGCATTGGCTGCCACAGTGATTATGCAAAACAGTGCCTACTGTTGCCTCTGAACCCCTGAGCCTCTGAGCCCCCCAACTGATTCTCAGCAAGAGCTTCTTCTTAGCTTAAAGTTGAGTGTTTGGAATTCTGTAGCTCTTTTTCCCCCCAAAGCAAGAGCTCTCCAGGGACTCCTGGGAAGATTAATAAGTGATCATTAGAACGAAGAAAGGTGGCACCAAGCTTGCCTCCTCTGCAGCAGCCTGTGATGCCCCTGGCAGGCCCAGCTCCTGCCTGCCCTCCCAGACCTGGCAGCCACACTCTGTATTTAACACGATAAACATGTAATAGACAAGCCTGTCCCTTATGTCTCCAAGAGGTCTGGAGAGCTCAGGGCCATTGCACTGCTTGCAGAGCACTTCATGTCCATGATTTGGGATGGTCGAGATGCTCCCTCAGGTGAATCACTTACAGCATCAAGTTTATGGCCTGTACTGGAGTGAGTGAAAGTCAGTGCTACATGTATGGTCCAGCACATTGTGTTTCTTTATGTCATGTCTCAATGCCAGAACATTATTTGAACACAGAAAATGACAAAAAACAGCTTATAAATCTTTATTTATTTGCAAGAAGAGAGAGAGAGCAGAGAGGGGGAGAGAGAGAGTGAGAGAGTATGTTAGGGCCGCTAGATGCTGCAAATGGAACTCAGGTGCATGCTTCACTTTATGTATCTGGCCTTACATGGGTACTGGGGAATCGAACCAGGGTCATTAGGCTTTGCAGGCAAGCACCTTAACTGCTGAGCTATCTCTTTAGCCCCAGTTTATAAATCTTTATTGAAGAACAAAAGTAGATCATCAACCCATTTCTTTCTACAAGTACCTCTAATTCTTTCAGTAACCTTGCCACATCTCCCCCAAGGTGAAGGCAGGGGAGATGGTAAAGACAAAAGAGTTTGGTCTCCTCTTCTGTGGGTGGCTACATATTGTGTGCCTTGAAGGTCATTTCCTATCTACTGGATGAACTACATACACAGTCCTGGGAACTCTGCCGTAGCAAGTTCAAAGCAAAGAACATTATTAACTCATGAGGCAACTTTGATAGTTTCTGGCTTAACTACCCAGTGATAAATAAAGAAGTACGCTCTGACTTGCTTCTCTCAGAAGCAGTGGGCATCCATGCCAAACAACTGAGTCTGCAATTGCTGGGCATTCTGTTCTTTCATCCCACCCTTTCTGGGATTCTGAGTACAAGTGGGTTTAAAACTGACATAGTTGTTATCATACATCCCTCAGCAAATCCACTTCAAATATCTTGAAGCTTAAGAGACATCCATTGGCAAGATTTTTTCCAATATGGTAATTAACAGAACTAGAGGAGCTTAGAAGCTCCAAGGTTATGAATGCATTTATTGGGACATTTCATTGGAAGAATCATTACATCATGATTTAAAGGTTTCCAGGTGTTCTGGTGTCTGTCTTTGCCATTTAGAGATTGATCTTGTAGGAGATAGTCACGTATCATCTGTTTTGGAACCATTTTCAGAGAGAAAGTTGGAATGGGAAGATGAAATTGCTTGGTGGTAGGACATAGGCTTGTGTCATCTTTTTTGGAGAATGGATTTTTATATTTCTGTGAATTTCTTTTCTACAGAGCAAATAAAAACATAGGTTTTCTGAAGTGTTTCTTAAATCTTTTTTTTTTTTTTTTGGTTTGTTTTCTATGGAGCATTTCTTCAAGATTACCCAGGCTGTCCTTGAACTCATAATCCTCCCTTATCAACTTCCCGAGTAGCTGAGATGACAGGCTCGCTGGGGTTTTCATGCGCACACCAATTTATTTTTTATGCACCTTCAACAGGATGGTTCACAAAATAACTGTTGTAACGTACTGAGCTCTACTTTCCTGGTAAATTACACCTGGTTAGGGAATAAATTGGGTGACATGATGTCTTTTCTTCAAACCATGCAATGAACCGAATCATGGGTGAAGATATGGGTGGTGGCGCAGCCATGGGCGTGGAGGAACATATGTTTCAAATGTCAACCAGAAATGAAGAAAGGAAAGAAAAACAGCTACTAATCTCCTGAGTTTGCTTTCTGGGAAAAGTTAACAGCTGAGTAAGTTTTATAGTTGCTGTCTGCACTCAGGGTCCTTGCCATCCCCAGCGTTCCCTAGACTTCATATCCATGGTTCAGTCCAACTGTATGGTTTTGTCATTCAGGGAAAATATGGAAAAGATTTCTGCCCTTCTGGTGAAATGGGTTTGGTACTTGGATTCAGAAGGCATACAGACAATACTTTCTGCAAAGGATGCGTGTTTAATGTGTTGATAGGGGAACTGAAAGGTTGAGCTGTGTCTAAAAGTCTCAAGTGCAGAATCTTGGAAGGTGCTGAGTGTTAGCTCAGCGGTCTGTTGATGCATTCTTTTCATTCACTGCGCTGTAACACATGGTATTTTTGTTTATTCTTGCTGAAGAATTTGAGGCAATTTCGAGAACACATATTAGAGACAGTGATGATCCTCATATGTGGAATTTTGAGGACTTTTGCAGATTTTGTACAGTTCTACGGAAAACCATACAATGATTATTGCAGACCAGAAGGCTGCACAAGATAAATCACATCCTATCTAAGGTCCAGGGCCTACCACAGTGTGCAAGAGCGGATGAGTCATTGCACACATCCCTTCCACTTAGCATTTGAACGGGCCATTTGGGTAAATATTTTTATCATGTCTTTGCTACAATAACTCATTGAAATGGGCTGATAATTTTGTCTTCACAGTTGGTGATTTTATATGGACTAAAGAAGTGAGCGATAACACTAGATTCTGCTTTTCAGATAAAGAATTCAGTTTAATCTATTAGTTCTCCTTCATTAATTATAGTGCTTATTTTTTTCAGTCCTTATTTCATTTTTGAACATGGGATCTATGTCTACTGATAGTGGTGATTTAAGTTTGTCGATGTAAGCCATATGTCTATGTTTTGGTTTTGTCCATTTGAGGCTTTTTTAGTTGTCTCATTAAAGTTTATCCATGATGTATTAGTATATCAACTTAACATAATACAATAATCTTTTAAAGATTTATTTATTTGCACAAATGTATGTGTCCTTAAGCACACACACAGACACACAGACACACACACACAGACACACACAGACACACACACACACACACACACACACACACACACACACACACACACACACCAGCACCTCTTGCCATTTCAAACTAATGGATGCCAGACACCTGGGCCACTTTTTTGCATCTGGTTTATGCAGGTGGCTCGGGAATTGACTGGCAGACTGGCAGGCCTTGCAAACAATCTCCTTTAACCACTGACCCATCTTCCCAGCCTTTACAGGGCTCCTATAAAAAAGATTTAAACACTAGGTTCCCTGAGGTAATTCTACTGAAGATGCTTTCCTTTTATATGGGCTTGATTAGTTAAAACGCACCCAGCCTTAATTCATGACCCCCCTCCTGCAGCCTTCCACTGGATTTTACGTTAATTCAACTCAAGACACCACAGAAAGAACAATTGGCCATTAGCTTCCACTACCAGTTCATTTAAAACTGTCCAAACCCACAATTCTCAATTATTTTTCTTGCAGTTGCAGACATGCAGCAGTAAGAGGCTGAGGAGTGGAGTTTATACCAGATGTCAGGATCAGGCAGAGTGGAAAAAGCAGACACAAAACGAAGCCATAGATTCTGAACAGGACTTGAGCCCTAGCTGCCTGACTTCAGTTTGAGCCGAGGGAACACAGCAGTGATGGAGAGGGACTGGACTTCTGCTCTCTTCACAAAGGGACCTGCTGGCTTTTATTGATTTTCTGGGGTGAGCTAGACTTTGGCAGTTGTCCACTGGTTATGGGTATGATTTTAAAAGACATTTTCCTTCTTGTGCACAAACATCCCAACCTTGAGGTTGGTTGTGTAATGGGTGGTGATGTAACCCAGACGTTTCTCAGTTACTTATCATTTTAAGTATCTGAGCATCCTGGCCTTATGGCTTTGTCTGTACCTTAGCCTGAGGCTGAGGGTCTGTGGTATTTGTAGAGATGGATGCGATCCCATTTTAGTCATGTATCAGATTATCTGTAGCCTCCATTGAAGAGTCAGTCTTTAAGGAAAAGTACCATTCAAGGTTCTATAAAGTAACCTACTTAACGGTCATCACTAGCTACATGCCAGAGATTAGTTCCAGCAAACTAGTGGAAGCTAATAACGTTTTCTTCAGCTGTGTGACCTCCAAAATTAGCTGGGTTTTTTTCAGTCAACAATGAGTCAATGCTGTGATTTTGCTCTGACAAATTATTGAACATTTGAGTTGAATTGGAGGCATTTTACAGGACAAGGTATTTTCTCAGTAACAGTTACCTGTTGTTTTTGTGGCCCTACCTTCCCTACACAATGTCATTTGTGTAGACATCCCACACTCCTCTAGTTTTAGCTGGGTTTAGTTACAAGGGGCTCCTATGCTATAAATATTCTGGGTCCTGGTATACTCTAGTGCTTGATGACGGAGATGATGAATGCATGATTTCAGTGAGTCACAGGTGCTTTGGGGGTCCTCTAGTAGGAACCCAAAGTTCATATAGTTTATGAATGTCCTAGTTCAGAGTCAGAGCACTTCTGGTGTCTAAAGGGCCTTCACAGTGATTAGAGGACCACAGGTCTTCTTGTGGCTGGTCTGTGGGATTATCACAAACTCTTGCACATTTTTGAATGTTCACACCCTTGGATTTACACACATACACACACACACTCATTTTCACACCTTCACCTCTCAAATACTCCATAGTGTTTAAAACTTTGCCTTTTAAGGCTGATTGATGTTCTCTTGTGCAACATGCTGAGCGATGCTAAGAGACTGTGTGAGAAGCAAAAAAGTGTCCCAGACCCAGAGAGTGCGCTTCTGGAGCTGTTGCCTTGGTGAACCTTGAATGTACCCAAGGTTTTCATGTGTTCAACAGACGGGTAGATGCCCCAATGTGCCTAGATCTAGTAGAACACTTGCAGGTTTCTCTCCTCACTCACGTCTTCAGTAAACACAACTTATTCATTATTAAACTATGTATTGAAAGCATTCTGTATGCTAAGCCAGACTGCATAAATTTAAGGTTATAAATATATAATAAATAATGTATATAATAATATAAATAAAATAAATTATATAAATATACATAATATATTTAAATATAGCAGTTGTGTCTCAGGGGTTACCTGTTCATTTCTGTTGCTGTGAATATTTATATGCTGATGGTAGCTACCGTTTATTGAGTTTCTTTAAAATGTCCAATGACATTAGGTACTTATGATGCACTATCACGAGCCCATACAAGGTGGCACAGGCATTGTTCATAGTGGAGTGATGAGGAAACGAGTTCATAGAACTTCTAAGTATCAGGCCATAAAGCTGACATGGTGGTTTTTTTTTTTCTGGCTCTGACGTCCTCCGTCATTATTATTCAAAGAGAGTCCCATCTACAGGACTGTCATACCCCAGGGTAGAGAATCGCATGGGTAAGGAATGATGCTTCTTGAAGCAGGTGTGCTTTTACATGGATGCTGGAGTTCTGCACTCAGGTGCTCATGTTTGTGCAAGAAGCTCATTACTGACTTCACTGCTCCAGAAGCCTAAAAGCAAACTTAAGTAGGTTTAACCAGAATATATTAGTACCAAGCGGTCTGGATGTGGGAGTCAGCTCTCTATGAGAATTTGCTGGTGCTTATGAGATGCTAAAATGGCCAAGAAAGGGTCTGAACCCTTGGTCCTGTGGAAGCTGAGTTTGGAAATAGCCCTTTGTGTTAGGGACAGAGTGTTGAGGAGAATGGTCCTGAATGAGTGTGTGGGATCTGTTTGGGAAATCTTGCTATTGTTTCCCACTCTTTCTACAATCCTGTGCTGTTTTCATGTTGTCTGATAAGCTTTGCTTTTTCATATCTCAGTGGGAGAATGTGTATTTTGTGGAAGAAGTGATCAACTGAATAAAGCCCTCTATTTGTAATAAAATTCCTGCCAAGTTTGAGTTAATAGGCCTCTAAGGAAGAGCCATTTTACACAAAACTGGACAAATTGCTAAATAATATACTGCCCAGTATAATAGACTGCCCTTACGGGGAACTGAAGGACTCAATGTGGGCTTTCCGTTTTCAATTGCAATAACCCAATGTCAGGATCAAGCTGCAGAACATGCTGGCCACCCGGTATGCTCTGTATATCCAAGGTTCCTTTCCCATGGCCTGCTCTGCTCCTAGATGCGTTTGCTGAGGACCGTAAAGTGCACAGACATGAAAGTCCCTTTAATTGCATTGCCAATGATAGGGAAGGCAGGGTCACTCTAAATGCTCTTGAGTGTGGGTCACAGAAACTTAGCACCATAGACTGAGTGGTGGTTGTCTGCTGTTTAATTAAGATATTTATATAAACTTCCGACATACCAGTTGCATGAGTGTAGCTGTCGGTAGGGTTGAAGAAAGGATACAATGAACTTTTTTACTTTAATAGTTTAGATGATTCAAAGATTTTCTTTTTTTTTAAAAAATATTTTATTTCTTTATTTTCAAGGAGAGAAATACAGAGATAGAGAGATAGAGAGAGAGAGAGAGGGAGAGAACACCAGGGCCACCACCTTGTGGGTCTGGCTTATGTGGGTCCTGGGGAATTGATCCTGGGCCTTAGGCACTGGAGGCAAGTGCCTTAACTGCTGAGCCATCTCTCCAGCCCGATTCAAAGATTTTCTTTGTCCTTTCTTTCATTTTTCTTTTCCACCCTCAATCTCTCCCCTGTTCATGGCAGCTCCTGGTCTGCTGACCTTCACTTGAGCATTCAGAATAGGTCAGGTTAGAAACAGCACCTCCTGTGGTTTCATAAGTGTTAAGACTAGTTTGTTTCAACTTTTAGTTAAATCAATCCTTAGTATTTACTAATATGTTTCTTTAAAGGATTTTGGAGGAAAATACTTATTTTACAACTTAGCTAATTAAAAGATCATAAAGTTCTTTTAGGGAAAGATTTCTCAATGCTGACAGTATTAAGTTTTGTATTAGCTAATTCTTTATGGTGGAGGACGCCTATTCATTTTAGCAGCATTTGGAGATGCTACTGAGTAGATACCGACAGTATTCTTAGGAGTCTCCAAGAGCAAATGTTTCTCTTGAAATGTCCAGCTGCCTTCTGGGGTAAAATTCTCTCAGACAAGTAGTACTACACTAGTGTTTACACTGAGAATTGATGATTTCAATAGCAGTAGATGATAATATGCTAATTAGCAAAGCTATAGAACTTACATATAAGCAGAAATCATTGCATCTTGTTATCTAATGTAATCATTTGACAAAATTAAAATTTAATTCTATAAGTTCATAATAAAATGGAAGGAATATGGTTCTGAAGAAGAGGATCCAAGTAGGTTTTTTTTTTGTCAGTCAGGGACAGAGGCCCAAGGAGAGGCTACTTTGCATGATCTGGCAAGAGTAGAACCTATATCTGCTCCAGTCTCATTCAAGACGGCTGCAAACAGCAACAGTACTTCTATTTCTTCAAGTTTTCCATTAGCACACCTTTGAGCTAGGCCCTCCCAAGGCAGACTCTTTAGTCCAAAATCTCATCAGGTATTTCCCTTACCTACCTGAGTCTGATGATAAGGTTCCTCCTAATTGGATATGTGCTCCACATAAAGGAGCCTCACCACGTGTATAAACTCTCTTGGATCCTTTCTCTTCCTGTACCTCTATACATGGTTAAGTCTCTTGGGATTAGCTCTCTCTCTTCTTTGTCTGGCTGGGAAGGGGGCTGGATTTCTTTTTTTCTATGTGCTTTCCTGTCTTGTTTTTGGGTAATTTCATGTATTGCTACCTGTGTTTTCCCTTTTAAGCTCCGAGTCCTTTACTGTCCCCTAGTGTTTTCTGACTCCCTTTATGAGGGGGATCCTTTGGCTTGAGCTCGCCTGCTTTGTCTTCCACATGTGTCTTCTTCTGCAGAATCTTTTCCTATGTGAAGGAAATTTTTTTTCTGACTCTCCTTCTTGTTTTCAGCCTGGCTTGGGCCTTCCTGTTCACCTTTCTTCTGGATCCCAACTCTTCTTAAAATAAGCCTTGTCATTCATAATTTACCCCCATTGGAGTCTGTGTTTTCAATTCTTTGTTAACTTGGATAAGGACCCAAAAATTGAAGTCTATAGACCAAGAATCTTTATGTAATTTAATCCCTCCCTGGGCTTAAAATCTTGCATCAATTCAACTATACAAAGAAAAGATGAAACTGAGGGTTAAATTTATTTCTTAATAAAGTGAAACAACTGTCTGATTCAAGGAAAAGTTCCTAGTGGGAGCATCTTTTGCATTTTTTGTTATACTGTCATGGAATTTAAAGCCTCTGGAGCCTATCGTGATTAGTAGGTGAGTGCTAGAGAGAAAGGAAGAGAACACTGTTGATGGATCCATGTCCCTTCTTAATGCAGCCTATTAGCTTGAGTACTATAATACGTATGGTTTAATTATAGAAAATCAATAGTTAATTATAGCATAGAAATAATCTGAGAACTGCATATACTAATGCATGGAAGTTGACTTAAAAAGCTGTGTCTTTTGAACTAGGGCTCCTTGGAGAAATGCCTGATTTCAGACTAAGGTATTGAAAAACACAATGAACCTACAAAATCTTGTGGTGCCAGAAAATAAGAGAAGCAATTAATAGAGTATGTTTAAAAACATAAAAGCTAGCCTAGAAGAACCTGTAGTGGCTAGACCTGGATCTGTCTGAGATTCAAATAACACTGATTTCTAACCTACAGAATGAAAGAAATATGAGTTTGTAATGATATAAGTAAATGATTAACAAATATGTGAGGGGGTTAAGGAGCCAAACTTCTTACATAAGAATTCCAAAATAGAAAATATTCTAAGAAATGAGGGACTAGAAAAAAGATCCTAAGAATTCCTCAGGAATAATTGATGTTGGCTAGATTCACAAGGGAATGCTAGAATTTGGTGCTGAAGCATTAGGGAACAAGTAAAAAGTATTTGCTAACCTTAAATGTCTTATCCCAATTTTTTTAAATTCCCATGCTGAATTTAACATGTATCTAACAAGTCTTCAATCCTCCTCCCATCAGTAGGACTTAATTGTACTTTTAAAAAAATATTTATTCATTTTCAAGCAAAGAGAGAGAGAGAGAAAGAGAGAGAGAGAGAGAGAGAGAGAGAGAGAGAGAGAGAGACACCAGAGCCACCACTTTGTGGGTCTGGCTTATGTGGGTACTGGGGAATTGAACCTGGGGCCTTAGGCACTGGAGGCAAGTGCCTTAACCGCTGAGCTATCTCTCCAGCCCTAATTTTACTTCTTACGAGGATGGGCTGCTAGATTTAGTGGCGTGCTTCTAATGAGTATAATGTGTGAAAAAGAAAAGTGTGACTTTGGGATGAAACATCCAGCACATATTATTACCTTAACCATGGATGAAGGCTAGTACCACAATGACAATTTATGGTAATTGCATATAACCTTGGACATGAAGTAATGAGAAAGGTAACTCACTTCTGTGGTATATTCCCTAAATCCACAATACCAAATCATGAGAAAATATCAGCAGAACTCTATTCAGTAACATTCTACCAAGTAACTGAATCAGTACTCTTCAGAAGTGTCAAGGTCACAAGGAAACAATGAAACTATCATGGATTGGTAGAGACTAAGGGGACAGACAACTAAATCGAAACATGGCATTCTTCTGGGTTGTGTCTTTGACCAGAATGAAGACAGTGTTGAAATAATCTGGATATATCCAAATAAAGTCTGTAGTTTATATATTAAGTATATTTAAGTATTTAAGCATTGTACCAATGCTTGTTTCTTAGTTTTGATAAATGTACCATGGTCATATAAGATGCTAACATTTGGCATAGGTTGGGAATGGCTCCGTGGGTCAGGTGCTTACCAAGCAAGCATCCCCAGCACCCATGCAAAACTGTCAGCTGTGGTACCATGTGCTGCTAACCCCCGCTCTACTGGGGAGGTAGATATAGGAGGATCTTTGTGGCTTTCTGGCTAGCTCATTTATCTCACTTGGTGGGCTCTCAGTTGAGTGAGAGACCTTGTCTCACAAAGTAATGTGGAGCTGGAGAAATGGCACAGTTCTGTGCAAGCACCAGTACCTGAATATGGATGTCTAGAACCCACCTAAAGCCAGATGCTGTAGTGGGCATCTGTTATCCCAGTGTGCCTATGGGCCAGATGGGAGTGGGAGAAAGGAGGAATCCCTGAAAAAAATCTGTTGGCCAGCTAGCCTGGAAAATACATCAGTGAACAATGAGAATCCTTTCTTCAAACAAGGTGGAAGATGAAAACATACCCAAGGTTGTCTTCTGACTTCCACATGTTTCCATGGATGTGTGTGTATGCATTCACACACACAGACATACACACACATACACACACTCCAACAAGAAGTAGATAACAATTGAATAATATTCTTGACCTTGACTATGACCTCCACATACACATTCATATGAAAACACGTGCACTGATACCCATATGCACAACACATAGATATGAAAGCAGGTGCTAATGGGAGGGGAGTCTGAGAAAAAGGTGGGGGTGAACTCTTTATACTCTCCTTATAACTTAAAAAAATAAATCTAATATTATTTCAGAGTTCAATAGTAATACAATTTTAAGAAGTCCTCTCTTTACATATGTTGTTACTGGATAGTTATATATTCAGAATGCTTATCCATGTAATTCACTTTGAGGAACAGTAGGCATTATTTAGGAAGAGTGACCAATTTATTCCCTGTGATCTAGCAAATTCATTTTCTGTACACTTTGAAAACTAAGCATGTGCTCAATATCTCTAATTAGGAGGGAGATGACCTCAAAACCATGGTGAGATGCCCCCTCCCATCACTATGTCTGTCACTAAAGAAAAGCAAAGCCAGAAACAACCATTTGTGAGCGTGTGGACCCATATGTGGAAACACTGTGGAGTCTCCTGGGGAAATGAAAACAATAGAATTCCCCCATAACTTAGCCGTTCTACTTCAGGGTATATACCTGCAACAATGCACAGCAAGGACTCCAGGAGTTTGGAGTCTGTCCACGTCCATAGCGGTATCATTGTAATAGATAAGAACACAAGCAAGCCAAGTGTCCTTATGTGGGTGAAAGGATATAGCAGCATATCAGAATTAAGAGGCAGCAAAGTTCTGATATATACTACAACGTGGGTGAACTGTGAAGACATTACGCTAAGTGCAATAAGTCAATGACAAGATCACAAAATGACAAGTGTTCTGTCATTCCACTTATAGAATATATTTGGACTAATCAAATTCAGAGAGGCAGGTGGTTTCCAGGGGCTAGGGGAAGGAAGGTACCGAGTGAGACTTTCTATTCTAGAGTAAGGACTTTCTTGTGAAATGATGGGAAATTCTGGAGGTGGATACTGGAGATGGTGGCCTAGCAGTATGTGTATACTTAATGCAACTGAGCTGTACCTTTATTGTGATTCAAATAGCACGTATACATATTGTAATAATTAAAAATTGGCTATACTACCATGGAGGATCCACATGAAACCCCTCAGAGAGTGGTGGGATAAGCAAGAGACCTATAACCACAGCCAATCAGTCAACCCAGGATAAGCCAGTGAGACAGACACCAACGATCTTCAACACAACCTAAAACAGAAGTACAGAGACCCCTAAGACCTCAACAATAAAGTAGCCTTAATACTAACCCACCATTACTCAGGTAACTGAGCAGAAGAGGGGGTAGAAAGATTGTAAGAGCCATGGTGGGGGAGAATATCCAGAGACATGGACACCTTCAGTAACAACATACAAAGGGGGGGTGGAACTGGGTTGACTTTTAGGCTATCCATAACCCCCTACCCCATGGACTGATCCAGACTCCCCATGGAGGAGAATACCCAGCTGATTGGGGACAGTGAAGAGGGAAATCAGGGAACTGGGGACACCAACACATTATTTGCTCACTCAATGTATCTAATTATGGATGATAAGGAAATTAAAAAAAATTGGCTATAGGCCAAATATACCTGTTCTGTTTGTTACTCTCAGTATGTTGTGAACTATCCCAAAACAAAAGTTCCTACATCAATTGTAAAATTTTCTTGCGGTGCATTACACATTCTTCAATAGTGCATTGCTATTGAATTCGACTTAAATAATGCTTTCCTAACTAGCTATTGCTCAGCTCTCTGTTGAAGAGACAACTGGAGATGTGGCATGGATGGTTCTCTGGGATGGTTCTATGATTTTCAGCTTGTGATGTGCCAGTGTGTGCAGCAGCAACAAAGCCCGGGTCTTAGTCAGCGTTCAGATACCCCAGGCCTGGCCTTGACAACATGTCTGAGAGCAGCAGAGGGGTGACAGGAGCTGTGTTGCTGCTGACCTCTTGCCAGCAGGAGGGCTGGAATACAGACTTGCATTCCTGGCTTGCCATAGGCAGGCAGCTGGAATCAATGTGATGCCGATGTCCTTGAAGAGTTTGAGATTCGCTCTGGCTCCTTGGTATGATGGAGTATTATTAGCAAAGAAACTGTTCCTTCTCCTTCCTTTCTTGTGCTCTTGACCTTTCTCCATTTCCATTTTCTTGATAGCTAAGGGCCAAACAATGCTCTTTAGTGAGGGTCATATACATGATGGACATGACAATTTCACCCCACTGTCTTTTGCTAAGTGGAGGAGTGATAGTAGTTCACGTCCACCTTTGGTAAATATCATTGATATTTGTGAATGTCATCCTCATATACTATTCACAGAGTCTTGACACAGGGTGGGTGCTCAATAAACGACTTCATCCAGCTTCAACAGCAATATGTGAGAGCCAATAGGAAGTTAGGTCTCCTAATACAGTTTTCTGTAAAGTTCCAGATAGTAAATATTTTTGCTTCTGCGGCCATATGGTCTCTGTCACAGCTATTCGACTCCGCTGATGAGGTAGAAAGGCAGCCACAGGCTAAGGGCAAATAAATGGGCAGAGCTGTAGTAATTGTCTTTACTTATAAAAACAGATGCAGACCCAATGTGGCCTTCAGGCTGTGATTTTCTTTAGCTGGTTTCCTTTGTTTAATGTTTGAGTTCCCAACTAGCTAGAAAACAAGCATTTAGACTAAAGAGAAAACATGCCAAATTCAAAATATGTAAGCAAAATAAATGGCGATAATAACAGATTACCAGATATCTAGTTTAGTGAAATACACAAGTATGGAAAAGTATAGGCAAACAATAGTAATGGCTTTTATAACCTAAAATGATTTTTTTTACTGTCTTTATTTTACAGATGATAAAAAGACACTAATAATGACTAATTGGTATTTAATTTTTTAAAATCTCTATGTACATTTTGCCTAATTCCCCACACTCTTGGTTTCTATATCTCATAATGCATGTGTGCAGACTCCTGTTGGATCTTCCACTCTGAGGAGAGAAATGACTAAAGACTGTGTTGAATACCTGCTTCTGTCCTCTTGCCCATAACCAGGGACAGAGGCCATGGCTCTGAGCCTGATGCAGAACTCCGAGTTTTGCATATGTAGAGATTTTCTTGCTTTCTACATGACAGGCACATTTCTCGTAATGGAAAGTCATTACTATCCTCTTAGTTTATATTTCTTGATGCAATATTTACTGGGTATGGGCACTGAGCCAAGCACTCACTGCTCCTGAGCAAATTTAAGGGGCTTTTGGTAAGTCAAGGATGGAAACAGACAATAATTTCTATCTCCAAGGTGTTTGCTATTAACAGGGACAGGCAGTTAATGAACAAAAACAATGTGATCAAGTAGGTTGTATAGAATGTTAGTCAATGATTAAAAACCATGGAAAAAGAGGCAGAGCAGGGTAATGGGGAGTAGTGTGTGTGTGTGTGTGTGTGTGTGTGTGTGTGTGTGTTGTGTATAAGAGACAGATAGAGATAGAGATAGAGAGAGAGAGAGAGACATTATCAGCTCAGCAGGCCCCTCTGAGGTGTGACTTGGGCACAGGCTTGGAGAAAATGAAGAATAGACAGGAGACATCACATAGAGTAATGGTAACCAGGCCCCTTGTGTTCATGGCAAACAAGGAGGCCCTCTGTGGCTGCAGCAGGAAGTGAGGATGACCTTGTAGCAGAGATGATTGGACCTGCTTCGGGTCCATCCTGAGGACTCTCCAGGGAGCCACTCCAGGGTGTTGAACACAGGAGTGACACGGCGGCCTTAAAAGGTTACTTCTTATGCCTGTGCTCAGAATAGACTGTAAGCATGGATAGTACCAACAGAGATACCTCGTGGAGGCCACTGTACTGTCAGAGAGGTGATGCTGATCGTAGCCAGGCCATGACAGCGGAGGTGGTGAGAAAAGTCATATTTCCAGTTAGAGTTTTGTAATATGCCCAATGCCATTGTCCGAGGGATTGGACTTACTGTGAGGGAAAGAAGACCGGTGTCCAGGCCTTTGGCTTGAGTCATGACTTAAGAGAAATCTCACATTAGAACAAAAAGACAAAATGATGTCAATGTTATCTCCTAATAATAACCCATTTGCATTGTGATGTTGCCATTTGAAAATGTCAACAGAGTATTTCTTTTGGTCTAGAGCTAACAGTTTTATATAAACCTGTGATTTATGACTCTGGTCTCACTGTTTTGCACATCTGTTGAAATAGATTAGGAGCTAGGTAGCTTTCTTCTTCTTTTTTTGTTTGCTAAGTAGACAGCTTGGGACTGGCCCACAGAAACAGATGCGCTCCCTCCTGCCCTGGAAAGACTTGAACCCCAGCCTGATTCTGTCTCATCCAGGATGGTTGTAAGTAGCATCAGCTTCCTGGCTCTTCTTGAACTTTTCTTGTGCTTATCACATGTTGGTGGGTCCTTTCTGACTCAGCGCTCTTCCTGGGCACTCAGAAACCAATCAAAGTCCTTCATATACATTTGAACTTGGCAATGAGGTTCATCCTAATCTAATTTATAAAAGGTCTTGATCCAAGCTTTTTTGTAAGATTTTCGTGGTTTCCTCTCTCTTCCCAGCCTGGCTGGGAAGGCAGGGGCACTTCTCACATCTTGGGAGACATGACGCTTTTGCTTCTCTCCTGTTTTCACCTTACCCAGAATCCTCTTCTTTATCATTTACTCTTCTCTGAGTCCATGTTTTTTTTCTTTCATTTTCATTTTTTGGTTTTTGAGATAGGGTCTCACTCTAGCCCAGGCTGACCTGGAATTCGCTATGTATGTAGTCTCAGGCTGACCTCCAACTCACAGTGATCTTTTTTTTTTTCTTTTGCATATGTAGAGATTTTCTTGCTTTCTACATGACAGGCCTCCCAAGTGCTGGAATTAAGTTAACACACCTGGCCATGTTTTCAATTTTTTTTTACAACTTGGACAAGGACCTGAGGCTTGGGATTCACAAGCCTAGTGGTCTCCAGCATCATTATAGATATCTAACCCTTCCCAGAACTCCAATCCCAAAACCTCATCAGCTGGCTTTTGCCAGAAGCTTATGACTATAGATTGCTCTGACTCTCTGCCTCACTTTGAGGATGAGAATGAGTATTCGAGTATTAGAATTCGTTCTTGGTTGTGCTCCATTGATGAGAAAAATGTTCTAATTTAATTATCAATTGTCTCTATGGGGGCCAGAAGAATAAGACCACTATTATATCAAACATATATGTCCATCTCCAATAGCAATCAAAGATATACTATTGAGCACAGACGTGTCCGAGAGCTCTACACAATTTCTTATTTAATTTTTGCTGATCTGTATATTGAACTAGGTCTTATGCATAGATAAACTAGGTCTTATGCTAGATAAACATTCTACCACTGAGCTGCATCATTGGATCCCCATTGTATTTTGAATACCCACAGCACCATGCAAGGTAATACACTTTTCTAACTCATGAAGTGCCTGGGGTCCAGCAAAGTCTTCAATTTGTCTAAGTTCACAGAGATCCTGAGGAGTGGGGCTGGGACTCCCTCCACTGCAGACCTGTCTGAGTCCAAAGCTGATGCTATTCTGGGGATTTAGACGAGGGCTTTGTTTGTAACTTGCTCATTCAACAAACATATTGATTTAATGCCTCCCCTCTGCTAGGAACTAGGTTAGCTTGACAGTGGAGGATAAAATGATTGACTGATTGAATGATTAAATGATTAATGAATCATGCCCAAGAAGGCAAAGATGAATGGTCTCAGTTTTGAGAGGGAAATCACTGCTTCTTGGGTGCTCTAGACAGGCAAGTTGAAATAATGTAAGATTAAAAATCAGCAGTAGCCTCTATGGGGAGGCTTTTATTTGGGATGGCCACCCTATGTTTTTGAGGGATTTAAAAATGTATTATTAAAGTAACCTAGAACTTCCTTAAATTGCACAATCATGTTTGAGAATGTGTTGAGGTGTGCTTATCAGTATAAATTGGACTTTTCAATGACATATTTTTATTCAAATTCTCATTTTCCTCCAGGACTCACCACTAGATAGATGAGTCAGGTCATTTCATGGATGGATAAAAGCCACTTGTGCGTTGTGATCGTTTGCATGTATGGCCTCTTAGACTCGCATGTTTTTGATTAAGAGTTGAGCTTGTTACTTGGGTCTCCAGCAGCTTGATGGAGATGTCACTGGGAGCAGATCTTGGAGTCCAACCCTAACGTGTATTTGGGGGGCAGATCTGAGTCTAGCCCTACTACATGTGTAGAGAGCAGTTTTGGAGGCCTGTCAGTTCATGCTTGCTGGTGTTGGTATTTGCAGGCTGTTTGGTGATGTCTCTCTGCTACGATCTATGGAAATGGGCCAGTTTCTTCCACCACTGATGGTGTACTCCTGGGAAATAAACCCTTCCCTCCCATAATCTGCTTCTAGTGGGTGTTTGTCCAGCAAATTATTGCAACACTTATCCTGGATCATTTGCCTAATTCCAGAAGGCTATGTGAAAGAGAAATTCTACCTTGTTTGAGTACCAATACCATATCATGTGTCTCAAGATTTATAAAATTTATTTTTATCTTCACTTTTTATTTTTATTTCAATTATTTTTTATTTTATTTTATTTACAAGCAGAGGAAGACAGAGAATGGGCATGCCGGCACCTCTAGCTGCTGCAAACGATCCCTAGATGCATGCTCCCCTTTGTGCATCTGGCTCTATGTGGGTACTGGGGAATCAAACTGGGGAGGTTAGGTTTTGTAGGCAAGTGTCTTAACAGGTGATCCACCTCTCCAGTCCTCAGTTCTTATAATTTATTTAGTTTTTGACAACTTTACAATGTATATGATGGATTTCGATCCCATCATTCCCTTATTACTTTCTCTTGTCCCCACCCAGTCCTGGAAATCCCCCTCTTCTTCCCAACAAGTCTCCTAACAATTTTTTTTGTGACTCCCCTGAACTTAATTAGGGTTGTTTGTATAAGCACGGATGGGGGCTATTTACAGGAGCATGGGAAACTTACCAGTGGTTATACTACTGAAGAAATGTTTCCCTATCCCCTAGTAACCATTAACTGCCCGATAGGTCCTCAGGGAGGGAAGCCCTTCCCAATCCATGATGGAATGGTGGTGGGCCAGATCTTGGCATGTATTATGCCGGTGAAGTTTTGGTTTTGAGCACACTCTAATTACATGCTACCTAGATTATGCCACCTCATAGGGCCCTAAATGTTCTTATCCAAAAGTAGAATATATCTCAAAAATGTGGGAAAGACTTTATATTATAAACTTTAGCTTCTGGTGTGTTCTTTACTACCCAGGGGACTAGTCAACAAGGTTTAATAATGAATTCACAGATACTTGAATTCAAACGACACTGAATCACATCACAACTTCCTCCTGACTTTTGAGGTTCACACGGCAGGTACTGCAGCATTTCCCAATTCACCCAAGTTCGGGTGAATCCCGCTGTCTTCTTCATAGTGCAAGTATACAGAGTTCATGGGCCACATAGCCACCAGCTTTGCTCAGTGCCACAGGCTTGAATTTCTGTCAGTCACCTGTAGGCTAAGGAGGTCAGCCTTCCATCATTCTGCCTGTTATGAGAATCAGAGGTCAAAAGTTCCTTTGGACAGCAGCATTTTAGTAATCTCTCTTTCCATTGTATGAGCTAGAGAGGGCAGGAGAGAGCCGCAATGCAGAAAGCTTTAATGGAGTGGCATTTAGGCATATTTCTGGCTTTTTGAAGAAACATCTTCCTTTGTTTGAAATACAGCATATTCTATGGCACTCAGTAAGCAATAATAAAAGCACCCCCACAATTCCCCTCTTCATAGCTAAGTCCATTTGATTTGTTGTCTTGAGAGGGATAAAAGCTCATGTGGACCTATTAGCAGCAGTATTAATCTTATGCCTTTATTATCAAGTTAATGCAGGCTGAGGGGCTTTAAACTATCTTCTTTCCTCTTAGGAACTTTGTTTCCAAAGCCGTGTCTTACAGGAGCCCTTTGTGTGTATGTGTCTCTGTGCTCGAGGATGTGCAGTGTGGTATGCAGTGTGTGGGATGAGTGTGCAAAACATCGGTCCTAGATTCTGCTTTCAATTCTTTGGCATATATGAGCAATTAGGATTATTTAAATGTTATTTTTTGTCTTCATTAAAAACACAAAGAAATACATGGAGATAATTTTAATAATGTTTTATTTAACTCAATCCATTCAAATATTTCAATAGACAGTTAACTTAAAAACATAATTATGTTCAGCCTGAGGGGGGCAGAAAGATTGTGAGAGCCGTGGTGGGGGAGACGGTCCAGAGGCATAGTACCCATCAGTAACAACTCACTTGGGCCAGGAAGACCGGGATGAGTACTAAGATATACAGGATCCCTTGCCACAAGGACTAATACAGACAGCCCACGAAGGAGGATATACAACTGATCAGGGATGGGGAGGGGGGGAATTGGGGAAGTCGGGATAACAACGCATGGTTTGCCCACTAAATAATGTA
>PVHP010026188.1:0-24626 GCA_004024765.1 Zapus hudsonius
AACATTTCCAGACAATCCTTCTTGTTCCATTAACCTTCAACCTGTTTAGGCATCCATAATGAGCCCACAGTACTTTAGTCTTTTGCCTCAGTTAACTGGTTCTGAGTTGTATAGATAGCAATCCTTAAAGAAACACATACACACATACATGGATTGCCATGTGTTTTGTTTCTTACCAAGTACTTAGAGCGTTCTGAGTAGAAAGACAACTATATTCTGAAGGAAATATAGTGTTTTACTTTCGAACATTTAGGTTTTCGTAGCAGTGCATTTATTTTTGAGGGATAAGAGGAACACTGGACATGTGGAAGTACTCCCTTAAGGTCAGCGTTAACTCCAATCACATCTAGAGTAGATTTCAAATAGATTTTAGACTTTCTGTTTTGAAAGCCTTGATGCTGGCTGACAAAGGCGAAGTGAGCCAATTTCTGATAATGAAGCATTGTAGAAAACCTTCCACTTAAAGCATAGATGCATTTGATTGCCTGGGCTTCTCTGTTTTTGAAGGGTTCAGTGTTTATTTGGGGGAGGTCTATGTCAATTATGTAATCAGAAGCAGACCCCAGGCTGCCAGTGATATTTTGGTATGTACGGTCTACTTCAAAGGAAGGCTCCATGTCTCCTTTCCCAGATGAAGCCAATTTTTCATAGAGAAGAACAAGGTAATTAGATTTTCTTTTTCAGAGAAAAAAATTATTTTTTCGACTGGATTTAATGGGTCATATTTCCCTGTTCACTAAAAATCTTGCAATTATCACTCCACTCTGGAGAATGTAACTCAGGGAGCTGCCATTGTGCAGGTCAGCAGAGAAACAAGTCAGGTAATGGCTGGGTCCAAGAGGCAGCTGGACATGTGACATCAATGACACATTCCAACACGGGTGGCAGACATCCACATGCCAACCATTTTGTTTACGTGGAATGGAAAACTTTAGGAGGGAAAAGGAAACTGGGTCCCAGTGTGTGCGGTAGACATTTCAGTCGTGTTCAGTCACTGAGCAAAGTCCAAATTGGCCTCTGGAAAATGAGCCTTTTATTGAAAGGATACAGCTGCATACCCAGGTCCAGAATCCCAGGCCTCTCTCAGCCTGCTCCTTGGTGAGCTCTTCTGAGGTTGAGCAAGCAGAGGACAATGGGGACAAGGAGCCTGACCAGGGGAAGGAGTGACCCAAGGTGAATCCCAGGACAAGGAGCAGGTGGGAAGTGAAGAAAGTCTCAGCCACTCCTTTCTTCCTTTGAACCTCAGCTTAGAGTCAGCTTTCCCAGGAAAACTTAGTAGACTCAGGCTAACTTATCCCCTCTCTCTGTGCTCTGATAATGACTGATGCTCTCTTCAAAGCTGGCAGGAGCGTGAATCTGGATTCTGCTCTTCTTGGCCAGATGCTGTCATAGGACATGCAAACTATTTGAAAAAAGGTAATCATTCAGCCAGAAAAAATCACCCACTCTGTTGCCAAATTTACCCACTATAAATTTAGATGCCTTGCATCTTTAAAGATCAATTTCATTGAAAAGGAGGTCCTTGGGCTGGAGAAATGGCTCAGCACTTAAGTGAATTTCCTGTGCACAAATAAGGGCCTGGGAGTCCCTGAATCCAGAGTTCAACTCTCCAGATCCCTCATAGATAGCTGTGTGTGTCCACATGCACCTATAGTCCACAGGGGAGCCGAGATGCAAGGATCACTAGAGCCCCACGAGCGTTGTAATCAGTAAAGAGACTCCAGCTCAGAATAAGACTGGGCAGGAGGGATGGGATGCGAGGCGGGGCCAGGCAAGTGTCCCCACCCCCACCCTCACCCCTATCCACTGAAGGTAAGCATATGGGGTGCCAGAACACACACACAAGAAAGCAAAATAAAACGGAAAAATAAAAGGAGGTTCTGCATAAGTACTTCATGTCCATAATTTCCCAATTAGAAAAAAAAATCCATGTGTTAGTTTACAATGGGAACCAAAATATTTAGTCTAGGGCGGGGAATGGACACATCAAGGGGTGTTGGAGAACTGCAGGAAGTCTTGAATTCAAAATACACATTAACATTTTCATTATTTTCAAAGGCTTAAGGGAAGACTAATAATTGAACGTGTGGACACTGAGGCACAGTCCTCAGGAAAACGATCTAAATGGTGATGAGAAACCACAGAAACCAGCGGGAAGATGGAGAGGAAAGAGATGCAAACCTTTTATTTGTCTTTAGTGACGAGAACTCGGTTGTTTTCTACTAAATTTAGACTATTATTTTATAATTAACAGATTTGTCGTTAGTGACGAGAACTCGGTTGTTTTCCACTAAATTTAGACTATTATTTTATTATTAACAGATTTAAATATATAAGAATATAAATGCTACATAGTTTGAAATGTAAAATAGTAGTAATATGAGTTTTAAATAAGAAAGAGAAGGACAGCAGAAAAATTTATGTGCACCAATTTTCCTATTCTTTTTAGCAGGAATTCAGATAATAGCTACAGTTAAAATAACAGCAGTATCTCCTTTTAATTTTTTAATAATTTTAACTTTAAGAAATGATGTTTCTGATCTAGGAAGATGGCTCAGTGGGTCAACTGTTTGGTTCACAAGAATGAGGCCCTGAGTTCAGAGCACCAGTACCCACAGCAAATGCTGGGCATGGTGGTATGTGGCTGTAATCCCAGGGCTGAGGAAGCAGACAGGAAATCCCTGGGCTCACCTACCCTGATCAAATCAGTGAGCTCTAGGTTAAGCTAGAGACCCTGTCTCAGAGAATAAGGTGGAGAATAATTGCAGAAGACACCCAATTTTAACCTCTGGTCTCCACCTGTACGTGTGTGCATGCATAGTCTCTCCCAGCATGCACCTCACGTGCACATGCACACATGTACAAAACTTTTCTCTGTCATTATAAAAAATGTCTATCAACTTCTGTTATTTTAATATTTTATCATTAATTAATTTATTAGAGAGAGAGAGAGAATGGGCACACTAGGGTCTCTAGCCACTGCAAAGGAACTCCAGATGCATGCGCCACCTTGTGTATCTGGCTTTACGTGGGTACTGGGGAAGTGAACTTGGGTCCTTCTGCTTTGCAGGCAAGTTTCTTAATTGCTGAGTCATCTCTCCAGCTCTCAGCTTCTAAGTTTTAAATTAGTTCTTCTTGTTGAATCATTGTAAGTAATATTTCTGAATGTTATAAAGCTAACTATTCATCCACATAGTTATTCTTCTATATATTTAAGGAGATATTCAGAATTATGATCACCAAATGTTAATGAAAATTATTTCCTAATGTCAGATGTAAGTAACTTTTAAAAAGTTCTTTGTATTCTTTAAATGTGTCCACATCATTTTTATAAGAGTTTTTTTTTAATGGGTAAATTGTAGTACACTAACTTCTCATGTTTACCAAGTAGAGAATTATAGGAGAACATAGTCTTAAACTATCAATAAAGCAATGGAGACTAAATCACCACATTAACCATTGTGTGGCATCAATTTGAGTCAGAAATAGTGCCGCCCTTTGGTCAACACTTTATTATTGTGAGCATAGTACTCCTTAAAGTTCTGTGTTAAAGGGAATTCAGAGGGGATGAAGAAATGGCTCAGAGGTTAAAGTGCCTACCTGCAAAGCCTAATGATAAGGTTCAATTTCCCTGTAAAGTCAGATGCACAAAGTGGCACATGCATCTGGAGTTCGTTTGCAGTGGTTAGAGGCCATGGTGCACATCTCTAAATAAATAAATAAATAAATAAATAAATAAATAAATAAATAAATAAATAAAATATTTTAAAGGGAATTCAAAAATGTTTGTTTTATAAAATACTCTATTTGATGAGGTACCAATGGCTATCTTATACTTAACTAAATAGTATAAAATGAGAATTACTCACCCATCATATAGGAGAGTGGAGTTCACTTTGTTTTACTCTGACAATCATTTTACTTGGTGACTCATAACAGAAAATGGGGTGAAAGGAAATTGTAGAAGCTTTAGAGTTATATGTCTGAACATGAATTAACCAGTTAGCTTTTTAAACTTATTGCCAAGCCTCGTATAAACAAGCGGTTTAATGAAATGACCCACATTTTATTTAAATTCATGAGATCCCATTTGTTGATTAGTGGTCTTATTTCATGAATGACAGCCCCATTCAGAAAGCCTTGCCTACAGCTGTATGTTGAGGTGTTTCCCCTAGCAGTTTCAGGGTTTCAGGTCTGCCATTAAGGTCTTTGATCTGTTTGGAGTCTATTCTTGTGCATGAAGAGAGATCAGGACCTATTTTCATCCTTCTACATATAGATATCCAGTTTTCCCAGAACCATTTGTTAAAGATGTTATCTATTCTCCCATGAGTATTTCGGGCATTTTTTGTCAAAAATTAGAATGACTATAGCTGCCTGGGTTTATATTTGGATCTTCTGTTGATCAATATGTTCGGTTTAGGTGCCAGTACCATACTGTTTTGTTATTATGACTCTGTAATATAACTCAAAATCAGGTATAATGATACTTCCAGCTTTATTTTTGTTGCTCAGGATTGCTGTGACTAACCGAGGTCTTTTGTGACTCCAAATGAATTCTAAGATTTTTTTTTCCCTATTTTGGTGAAGAATAGCTGTGAAAATTATGGGATTGCCTAAATCTATGGATTACTTTTGGCAAGAGATGTTTTCACAATAATGATTCTTCTAATCCATGAGCACACCATTTAGAGTCTTCTTCAATTTATCTCTTGAGTGTTTTAAGGTTTTCATTGTACAGGTCTTTCACTTCCTTAGTTTGGCAATTGTGAATGGGATCCCTGGTTTCATCCTCAGTATGTGGGTTACTGGTGTATTCGAAAGCTGCATATTTCTTTGAGTTAATTCTGCATCCTGCTTCTTTCCTACCTGGCTTGTACACAGGTTCAGGGGATCCAAACACAGGTCTTCATTCTTGTGCAGCAAGCTTGACTGAGCCATCTCACCAGCCTGCTTGGGAAAGATTCCTTTTGGCACGTCTGCTGATATACACTATAGCCATTATCCCAAAAGGAAAATGTATGTGATTCTTACCTTCTAAATGCCAATGAGAACCAAATCGAGCAAGTAGCTGAAGCCTTAAGAACTCAATGGGATGGATAAAATATAGTTACTGACATGCTTGGCTGGTTCATTTTGACTATAAACACGGGACAGAAAGCGTGCACAAAAAGGAACAGTTCCAGCCTTGGAAGAGCCAAACATGGGGTATCATGTCATCCGCGCATCTGGTCGGTTGAACATGAGTTTTCCCCCTTTTAATCCAGATGGTCTCAGCAACATATAAAGCATGGAGACTTGCACAGTTTACATGGTGTTTGGTGTTGTAGAACTCAGCGTTTGGGCTGTTCGTCTTCCCCTTTCACTACAGCCTGGATCTCATTAGAAACCATTAGCGATGTTATACTAAACCTATGGAATCTTAAACATGCTTTTAAAATCCCATGGAATAAAGATGTCTCCTACCAAACCAAAAATGCAATGGGAACAAAGATACATTTCTTTAAGGAAAAATGACTCATTTCATAGTTTCCAAACTGTTTTGACTGAAGCTTCTCAAAATAAACTTTCTACAATCGGCAGCCTTTGATGTCTGACTTTGAAAAAAAATCATTTTTCAAAGATACATTTCAATCCTTTTTGGGTGTTCATGTAATTTTTTTTTCAGATTAACTTACTTTTATTTCAACCAGTGAATGACACACAAGATTAAATAGCCATCTGACTAGGAAAGAAAAGTGTGTTTGAAGTGGTCTTAACTCCTACATAAACCAAATATAAAGAACATGCCATTTGATTTTTTTAATTACCACAAAAATAGAATTTCCAGAACATTACCAGACGAGGGATTTGGCCCATTAAGGATAACAAAACAGTTTAGATGTCACGGGAGTGGAAGATTAGGAGAGCAGTTAAGCTTACTAATGATATTTTTGATTCATATGCTATTTCCTAGGCTAGGCAACATTTTTAATTTTTCACAGTCTCAAGCCTTAATCCTTGAAGGGTCATTCAAGTTTTTGAGCGATTTGTTTGAGGTGGCAATCTGCCATTGACTGGCCTCCGGGTCCTTTTTTACTCTTCCAGCTGGGGGACTTAAAGGTGGTCATTGATTAAGTCCAGGTCTACACATGGCCATGAAAATGATTGATTTTGAATCATATCTCTCTTAAAATGCAAACAATCAGCTTTTGTGTCATTGATCAAAAATTTTAAAGACATCATTTGCTTCCACTCAAACAACAATGAATGAAATTGCTGTCTAACTGAACAACCTTCTCTCTCTCTCTTTCTCTCTCTCTCTCTCTCTCTCTCTCTCTCTCTCTCTCTCTCTCTCTCTCTCTCTCTCTCTAGCATTCCCCTTGGAGTCAGAAGACTAGAATAAGATTCAAGATTCATATTTTAGATGCACCTCTTCCACTTTTTATCTGATGCTAGTTTCTTAACTTCTCAAAGTTCAATTTCCTCATCTACAAGAGGAGATAAAAAGACATTCGCCTCATGATTTGTTTGGAGTATTAAGTAAGAAATCCTATGGTACTAGGCACACTTGGTACATGAGAAATATGGATTTCTTCCCAATACCCCAACAGTTATCCATACAGAGTCCTTGGTTCTTTCGTTTTCCATTGTGGGAATAACTTTCCATGAAAACCTGAAGAGAGTATGTGGCTCCATTCCATGAAATTGGTAAAAAATACCAGAGCCTGAGATATCTCTCTGGATCAGATCTGAACTCTAGAACCTCACACTTCTGATGATGAAGAGACCTTTGCTGAAGCTGATGATGTTGTTTCCTGGGGCTTTTAAAGCCCTACATCTTCAACATAATATATTCCAAGGGTTTCCCATCTATAACATGGAAAGGTATTTCTATTATTGACCTAAAATTATCACTTCAGAACATTAAGATTGAGATAAAGGGGGTGAAAATGAAACTGGGGAGAGAGGGAACTTTAAAAAAAGTAGATGAGCTTATACAATTCAGATAGACTTGAACTTTAATTCCAACTCTGTCTCATTCTAGAGCAGAAAGTTGTTCCAAAGACATTTTGTGCCCATGTTAAACAAATCTACTTCATTAACTTTCTAAGTTCACTAAAACTTAATTTTCTAAGTTCACTAAAACTTAATTTCCTCTCAGTGATTATAGTGGTTCAAGGTTTTTTTGATGGTTATAGTATAGGCATAAATGAGGAATGTGAAAATTAAATAAGATGTAAAAATCCATATTTTTTCCTCTTTGTAAAGATTATTTCATAGCCTGACTTTCAGATTTATAGGAAGTTTATGTTATTGTTTCAGAAAAATGTGTACATTTACCCTATAGTGACTCATTTAGAGTTGGCTGCTGGTTTAAATACAATTTACAAAAGTATATTCAATTATGCTATTAATGTAGAGACCTCTAGCCATATAATAACCCAATATCACTTTATACTTACAATAAAACTTATGTTGGCCCTTTCTGTAGATTAGTCTCTAAAATTATTTATTGGTCATTAGTAGCCTAGCTCTTAGACACAACGGTCAGAGTTCAGGGTGCTGTAAATAAGAGAGATGCACTGAGAGAAATAACTAAAATATTTGTAGATTCTACATCCACAAACATTAGTGTCTTGATTGTGATATCAAGGATCTCTAAACTTACTCCGCACTTCTAATCTGAGGGCTTCTCATTCTGTATCTTCCCAAACTTTCATTCTATGAAACACTTCAGTCCCTATTATGTCCTTGGATGAAAAAGTGACATCCAAGGACATAATTAATGATCTCCACACCATCTCAGCCAGGCTTTGAACAGGCTAATCCTGAATACAATGTGTTTCTGTTCAGCTGATTTTGCTCTTTTCCATGTCTGGAGTCGCCTGCTCCTCTTAGTTAACTACCTGAATTTTAACTCTCAAAGTTCCCAACTTCCCTGAGAGAGGCTTCCCTGGTCCTCCTGTCCACCTAGTCAAGATCAACTTCTGCCCTTCAGCAGCTGAAGAGCACATGAAGATTTAGTTACGAATGTGACCAGGACTTAAAATTGAGGCCTTTTAACCCCAGTACTTTTCACGCACACCCTCTCTTTTCTGAACTATCCAAATGAAGAGCATGCATTTTACTTATCTCAGTATTCATAAGTCCACCACTTGGATGCACCTACGTTCTTCCTGAATTCCTCTTTTATTTCAGATGGAAATAAAAATAGCAAGTGCCTCCATCTTGATATGTCTGAGAGCTCCCTCCCCGAACAACTAAAGACTAAGTAGTGAGATGACTCGTGTTTTTCTGTCATTCTTCCCTCCAGATCCCTGCCACGGTCCTCACAGTCTTGGCCTCATCCTGAGCATGATAAAGTTAACTTTTTCTTTCATTCCCACAAAGCTACTGCATTTAACAAACTTTGATGGATGGTTTGGGTGCAGCCCAGATTAGGTATTTTAACTTTAGGGGGAAAAAATCACTCTAGTTCTTTGCCTCACGTCTCTCCCATGTGATTTGGGGGTGGATGGGACCTTTCACCTTCACAACCACAGAGCAAGGTCAAGATGCTTATGCACGCATGTTACATTCTGAAAGTCGATCCAACGTGATAGCACAGAATGCCTTGAGGTTGGGAAGAGGGCAGAAATGGCAAATGGGAATTCAGTGGCATCTGCCAAGCATCTTCTTCCTTCCAGGCATCATGCTACCTCATTTCATTCTCACCACAAGCACACAGATAGCTCTGTTCCCCCTCTCAACAGAAATTAAGCAATCCATCAGTGTCACCCAGCTAGCAAGTGTCAGACCAAAAATGCAAACATAGATCTGACTTTGAAATCCCTGCAGGGCCTGACCAGGTGACCATAGCTGTGGTCTAGGCTCAAGAAAGCATGGGAATAGAAACCACGGTCCAGACAGAATCCTTCTGTTTCATGATGATTGGTTGGATGTACCCGGGGTGAGAGAAAGGGTGACATTTCAGATTGCACTATGGCTTCAAATCCCCCAGAGAATGGGTGTCAGGAGAAATAGGAAGTCGGACAGAGGTACATGATGGGCCTATGTGTTGGGCAGAGGAAATGACTTCTTTCATCCATTCTTCTGCTTAAAGTTATTTGATTCGATACAAACTGCGAGGCTCTCCTGCACAGGCTGAGCTGGGCATCCCCAATCACTTGGTTTTTATATCCCAAGAAGGGCAACACGTTCCTTAGGCCTTTCTGGGAAAGCTCTTGTTTATTCACATCGCCTTTGAGTGGGCACAGGGGCAGGTGTCTGGTTTTTGTTCCGGCACAGGAGAGCACTTAAGACGGCATGAATGTGAACAGACAAGAATGCATCTGAACTGAAATCGCACCACATCTAAATAAAGGGTTCTGTGGCACTTTTCTTACTAAAAAGCTGTTAAGTTTGGCAATCCTCACTCTGTTCCAGTCAAAGATTTTCTTAGCCATATTAGGTTATATGGAAATGAGCCAATATCGCGGCTGGTGTATGAGTAGGTCTTCTGGGTTTTTTTTTCTTTCTTTTTCTTTCTTGAGAGCCTTTTCTTATGGTTTAAAGGAATGGAGACAAATGTGGCTCAGAGTATGTTTTGAAAAATGGCTGGAAAAAAATGAAAACTCTCTGATGTTAAAAGAATTAGACATGGTAAATGAGACTGATAGCAGATTTTTCAGAGGAAAAACTTTGAAACATTTGGATATTTGTTTCCTATTGAATGGGTGTAACAATGTATTAAATCTTCAGCCAAATTAATCATCGATAAAAGGGAGGAACTGTGATCAAGATCACATCTACTGTCTCCTGGTTCTCCAAGCTTGCTCATAGACTTGGTCTCTAGGGCTCAAATCAGCATGTGAGTTCTGGATCCATGACATTCGGAGCAATCCTAGACACTGGACTTCATTTTATTGTTTGTCAAAGAGTCCATTTCTCTCCTTAGGTTCTTCTGAGGATCAAATGAGATAATGCATGTTTACATGCCATGCATTCTCTCTTACAAACTACACATTGTAACTGCAGAAAACAACTTGCACGTTTCCCCTGGTTGCTTTGGTAAACTCATCTTCCCTTCACCCAGGTTTACTATGTTCTGCTTTGACAGCTAATAAATGTTCCTCCAGCTACAAAGTGTATTGAGTGCTTAGCAAGTGCCAAGATCTAAACAAATATCCTCTTTCATGGAGGAAACTCCATCTTGACCACAGCCATTCATATGCATGTGTATATGCATGCATTCTTTATTGAATAACTACTATAAAATAATTAATATGGCAAGTATCTGAAAAAATGCCGAGGAATCAACAGCAAACAAAACAGATACATCTTTATGGAGCTTTCAGTTTAATGAAAAAGGCAATTATTAAGTACATACATCTTGTTACACTTTGAGTGCAAAATATCCTCCCCAGGCTCGAGAGTGTGAACACTTGGTCTCCACTGTGTAATGTGGAAGCTATTGAATCTTTCATAGAGTCTAACTAGCTGATGCAGGCCACTAAGGACAGGCTTTGACTCTGGTCATCTCTCTGCATCCTGATCTGCAAGTGCAGGAGTAGCAGCTACAAATTCTCACCACCATGAATCTGGCTTCTGGGTTCCAGGCTTTCCCTGCCATAAGACACCATATCCTCTGGAACCGTGAGCCAAAATAGATCCTTCTTTTAAATTAAATTCTGACAGGTATTTTGTTAAATCAATGAGAAAAGTGTCTAATCTACATAACAAACATAAATATTAATAAACGTGATTTTCCATGATGATAAGTAATGGAGTCCCATAAAAGAGAATAACATGAAAATAAAAACTTTAGAATCTTTGTCTAAGATGATGCTCTGTGATTGACTATACCCCAGTAATAAATGGACAGGGTCTTTCAAGCCTTTGTCACTTGTCTTGTGATTGTGCCTAAGAACATAAAATTAGTGTTTTCATTTACTGTGCCAACACTGTTTGTTAGTAGACTCATGGACTTTGTGGATCTAAAGGTTAAAACGTATACACATAAGATGCATGTGGTCATTACAAATTAGTGTTGGGTGAATCTTTTTAGTCTTAGAAGGCAACGTGCCCCCGGATGTGTGGCCTGAAAGAGTTGGTTCCATGTAAGAAATGAAAGATGTGAATGCAACCAGGTCACAACAGAGGAAGCAAGCGATGTGGGCAGAACCAAGTCCCATGAGGCATTGCACGTCACAGGGAAGAATGAAGTCTGCATGCACTAGGAAGCTGTTGAAGTGTTTTAAGCAGGACAGTGTCATAACCAGATTAATGTTTCTTTACAAAGGTAATTGTTTACAGATGGTCAGAAAATTAGAACAGACAAACCTGTTAGGAGACTTCTGGAATGGTCCAGACAACAAGACAGTGGCTTGGATTAGAATGGTAGCAATGGTGATGGAGATAAATGGACCACTGTGAGCAAATATCCTAAAGGCAAGGTCATGTATGAGAAATGGTGGGGGAAAGATGGTGAGGAAGAAGGAAGCATCTGGAACAGCTCCCAGGTCCAGAGCTGGAGCAACTGGATGAATCTTGGCCCCATTAGCTGAGGTGGGAAAATGCAAGGCTGTGTTCAATTATATTCTACTTGCTGAAAGAAGAGAGGACAGTGACAGTTTTGTGAATTTTGAAAAGTAACAAAAATACAAGGCATAACCTCTACCTTTTGGGTGTTTGAACCCCAAGTGTTAAAACCACGGGGGGACACTTTTCAAGGCTCCAGAGGCTCTGTTGTGGTGCTGTGGGTATCTCATTCCTAGGACTTATCCTCTCTTCTCTCATCTCTGTGTGTCTGCAACTGGTGTTCTGGATTTTAATCATTGAATTTTCTACACTTTTGACTCACTTCATTTTCAAGACCCAAGACTTTGTGTTTTCTAGCACAGTAGAGTAAGTATTGTCTACAACAATCTAGGGTCTATTTCAAAGTAACTAGAAGAATGCAAGAATTCCCAACACATGGAAATGATTAATGTTTCAGGAAATAGAAGAGCCTGTTACCTTGATTGGATAATTACACATTGTGTATATGTCTCAAATTATCATACTGTACCTCACAAGTAGGTACAAATATCTCAATAAAAATACTGAAAATAGATCATGAGAACAAGACAATTAACAGGAGAGTGAGGGAATATATGTATGTATAGCTGATAAAAGAAAACCAATATTGTAACAAGTCTGCTAAGTAAAAGTAAAAAAAATTTAAAGCCAAGCTTTTAAACGCTTCCCCCCCCCCCCGTGGAGTTCCTATAAACTTGACCATAGTGGATGATACCAGGGGTCCTGGCTGTCTTGCTTTGCTGTTATATGCTCTAAATCAATGACAGATATTTTGGTAATATTGCAATTCATGTGACAACTCCTCTAGTAAGCTATTTGGAAATAAGAGGAAATCAAAGAAAGAAAAGGCATTTAATTCCAAGCCCCCAAGAATCATCCATACTCTTCAGTATTCAGCAATGAACAAAGAAAAAGAAATGGAGATTTAGGGATATTTATGTATAAAAATGTGTGTAGGAGCTTCACTCATAGTTGACTAATCGTCAAATAAATTCAATGTATGACTACACAGTGAAAGTATTAATCATGCTAATATAATGACATAGGAATGGTAAGTGTGAAAAATTGACTACATAACGTGTAAAATTTGTTTTTATAATAGAATTTCTTCCTACATATATTCCTATGTGTTATAAATTTTCTATGATGAAATACATGCTTATGTGTTTTCTATGATCGAATATCTATCTGGGTAGCATGCAGAGATAGGCATAACCTTACAACATGGATGATTTGAGTCCTTTTGCAACAGTGAAATAGAAAAGGAAAGAGTCTTGAAAAACATCAGTAATTCACCGATGAATTATGAACTACTGTGTAGGCTACCTTGGGGACACGAATCTGTCTGTGTACAATGTGATTACTTGGGCCTGGAGCTTATGATCAACTTCCTGCCCTCCAAGATTTTCTTTCTGTGGAAGCAAACAGTCAAAACTATAAGGGGGATAGTGCTTGCCTTCATCTCTGCGTTGTTTCTTATGAGAGGCATCAGGAAAGGAAAACACACATCGTGGAAGAGAATGCACTTCTCAAAACAACCAAAGAACCCAGACAGCCTCGACACCATTTCAGTTCAGACTCCCCTTCATTCCTCCATCACCCTTCGAGTTTCTGAAACCTGAAGTGTTTGTGACTCCACTCAAGACTCTGTGACAGCCTTTGTGTGCGAACCAAGTTGTCTTAGTTAGTCAGAGCCTTTTTTAAAAAAATCATTTTAGTAGTAATTTATCACAATCACATGTTTCTAAATATATATATTATATATATATATATATATATATATATATATATATATATATATATATATAAATTGTCATCTTGTCTCTGGAAAGTGATTTCAGACATCTTCCTTATGAGGTAGAAGATAGTAGTAATATGTGTGTTGGCTTTCTTCAGTGTGCAATTATGCCTGCATCATGCCAGAATGACCATTTCAACAGACTGACAACTACCTAAGAGTGACTTGGAGTCAATTGCCAAAAGTTTTTATTGAATTCATTATTCTTTTTCATTTAATTCCATCCACTCAGCTATAAATGTTGGACCTGATGAGGCTTCTGTTGCTATTTTTGTTGGCATATTAGTAAGGAAACCACTACTTTAAAAATTACTATGGAGATAAACTTCTTGTGAGATGTTCCATTTGACATATTTTATTAATATGGAAATGGATTTTATTGACCCATCTGTATCTGCACACCATCCTTCACTTGGTTAAAAATGCATATTTTAAAAAAGATAGCACCCTGGGTTTAAGTTTGGAGCTGTAAGAGTTAGTATATTGCTTACATAATCATCAACCAGCCAATGTAATGACCAGTAAAAAGGTCATTGCCAGGCTCCAGTGAGAATTAACTGTACACTTGGTATTGGTTTTATTCTGGTCGTGGGAAGGACACTAGTTAATGATGTTCTCATCAGGATTTAAAAATGAAAAATACTAAGTATCTGAAGATTTCATGTATTTATTTACTTAATACATATCTATTGAGAAACTAATATGTTCTCAGAGTTGGGCTTGCTAGACCCTGGGGACACACAATGAATGTGATATAAGTAAGTTACTGCTCATTTTCCCATGACAGTGAGTGTTAGCCATGCAAGGGCAGGAGTCTGCCGTTCTCTCCCCTGCCCCCTGCATGTTCTTTGTAAAACATGGAAACGAGGCTGGGGAGATATGGCTCCATGGTTAATGGTGCTTGCTTGCAAAGCCTTTAGGCCTGGGTTTGATTCCCCAGTAACCACGTAGAGCCAGATTCACAAAGAGGCCCATGCATCTGGAGTTCATTTGCATCAGCAAAAAGCCCCGTTGTGTTCTATCTCTGTGCCCCCCTCTCTCTCACACAAATAAACAAATAAATAAATTTTCAAAAAAAGCCCTGGAAATTCAGTCCTAAGCAAGACTGAATTTTTTTGTCTCTTATGATAACAATAGTAAAAGATTCATTTTCAAACTGTGCTTTGCTATGTGAGAAAAAAATCTTTATGCCAAGGACTCCAAGGAACACAACTAAATAGGCCTTTGTTATCCATTCAGGAAAGATGCTCAGAATGTAAGTGAATGAGGAACAAGTTTGTAGGGATAAGTAATTTTGAATCCTTCCTAGTGATGTTTAAAGTAAATCATGTGAAACCTTGCATTACTCAGGACATTTCTCACAAGTCCTGGAGAGCTGATGCAGCGGACCTTCTAGAAGACCCATTCTGTTGGCCGTGGGCTTTGAGGTTGGGATGGTTTCATGAAGTTTTCATCAGCTGTTACAATCTCCTGTTGTGTGATTATTGCAGAAACACTCAAAATCACAAAGGCCCCACCAAGCATTAATTATCAAAATAGTTATTTTGAAATGTTTAGGCTGTGATAGCACTTAGGAATCAAGTTGATTCAATGTCTAAAAACAGATACAATGATTGAATTGTCCAAAACACCAGAGAGCCAGTTTCTCTACCAGAACTTGATTGGCAAGTAATCAGACAGAAGCAGAATGACTTTCTATAAAAAGAACAAATTTAGGGCGCTGCTCTTCCACAGTTGGCTGAGAAGACACGAGTATCTAACTGACTTTCTCTAGGCCTTTCTAGATAAAGTGTTGCTAATAATACTTGTCTTGCTGACCTCTGGGGTTGCCATAAAAAATCATGTGAGAAAGGCGAAGGAAAAGCCATTTACTGTAACAGTACTGTTGTATTCTTAACCCATTGGTGACGCCACAAACGTCACTTGAAAGTCAGTCCACAAATGGCTGATCTCATTGATGATAGCATAACTGCCCACTCACCAAGCCACTTAATCCCCACCAAGCATTCCAGACATTTTCGTGCAGGACCAAGGTCAATGGGAAAAAGTCAAATGGAGACTGATGAGCGGGATTCCACTGGCCCTTCCCAGGGCCCTGTGCACACAATGGTCCCCTGTGCATTGTTACTTTGCTGTGCTTGCAGATGTCTGCAGCCTCCTAGATGAGGCCATATGGACTTCTGGGTGATGGTGACTGGGCTGAAGAACTCCTTTTCTAGTGCAGAGGTCATGTATCCCATCCTTGGGACTACAGCCTCCCTGGGTCCTCTTCTGTTTCAATGCATGGAGAGCATGGGCTGAGGTTCTTTCAGATGAAGAGGAATGCATGGACTAGGGACCATCCTCGGGCTCGATTGTCTTCTGTCACATAAGTAGGACAAGATGAGACTGGGGTCCTACAGCAGACCAAACTCCCGTGTGTCTGTGTTTTGGGCTTGGCATAGATTGGGCTCCAAGCCTGGATTCGGTTGGTTATACAGTTCTGTGGTGGAGGACAGAGGTGGGAAGAAACTTCCAACTGAGAAGGGGAATAAGATTAGTTCACTTTGGGTGTTATTTTGCTTTGTTACCTGCTTACTTTAAGCAACTGGACATAAGAACTAATAATCCACTGACTGGCTTTGAAACTCATGGTGATCCTCCTGCTTTAGTCTCCTGAGTGCTGGGATTGTAGGCAGGAATCACCATATCTGGCTCAAGAACTGCTTAAAGTATCCCTAAACTTTTCACAAAATTGAATTGAATGAATTCTCCAATTGCTTTGATGATGTGGAGCCTCAGCTACAAAGAATGGAATTAGGACAGTACTTCTTGGTGACCATCGAACATCCCCCAAGTGCCATCTTCATTTTTGAGATTGTAAGTGATTTAAAAGAATTAAAGGAGCCGGGCGTGGTGGTGCACGCCTTTAATCCCAGCAGTGGGGGGGCAGAGGTAGGAGGATCCCCATGAGTTCAAGGCCACCCTGAAACTACATAGTGAATTCCAGGTCAGCCTGGGCTAGAGCGAGACCCTACTTCGAAAAAAAAAAAGAATTAAAGGAGTTCATTATATCGATACTGCTCATTATTGGTCAGCTCCTATATACCTGGGCTGTGCTAAATCCTCCAGGTGAAATGTCTGTCCAGTGCCTGCGTTTTCTAGATGGCAGTCCTGTTTTCTTTTTTGGGTGTGTGTATATAGTAGGCATGATCCGTGTGTATGTGTGTGTGAGTGTGCATGTGTGCATGCTTATGGTGTGTGTGAGTGTGCATGTGTGTATGTGTGCATGCTTGTGGTGTGTGTGTGCAAGTGTGTGTGCTTGTTCTCTGTGTGTGCAAGTGTTTGTGCTTGTGGTGTGTGTGTACATGTGTGCATGCTTATGGTGTGTGTGTGTGCATATGTGCGTGCTTGTCATGCGTGTGTGTGCAGACGCACATGCTCCATGGGCATGTGTGTGGCGGCCAGAGGAGGAGTGTCTTCTTTTATCACACTTCTACCCTGTTTCCTTCAGACAGAGTCTCTCTCAGAGCCTGAACCTCTGTTTTGTGGTTAGAATGGCTGACCAGCAAGCCCCAGCAACCCTCCTGTCTCCCTCCCACCCAGAGTTGAGTGGGTGTATCTGGCTTTTTATACTGGTTTTATGGATAAGATTTAGGGCCTCATGTTTGTATAGCAAGTTCTCTTCCCCACTGAGCCATCCCCCAGCCTCCGGATGTCTGTCATACTTTCTTGCTTTACATTTTCTCTGCTTCTTAGCTCGTTCTCTATTAATAACTACTGTTAATTTAGGAAACTACACAAAGGCACATGGACAGAACGCAGCCGGGAGGATAATTCTACTTGAAATTGTAATCTATGGAAGAAAAGCGCACTGTTTCTTACCACATTGGAGTAGTTCCAGCATGCCTCATGGCACAGAGACATCAGTTCTCTCTGAGAATTGTGTTGGCCATGGTGACACTATCAGTATGTCTCCTCTGCCTTGGGGCTTCTTGACGGCCACCCTGCATCCATCTGGATGTGTGGTAATTATACCACATGTTAGCCTCGGGTAAACTATGACTCTATAAAGAGGAGAATTCTATTTTTTCTCAGAAATCAATATCTCATATTTGCAGCCATGGGATGCTGATCAAACACTAACATGGGCTACTTTCCCATAAGAAATCCAAAATTTTCATAGTGCCACAAATGACTTTCTCTTTCCTATTTGCTTCAGACAAATGGAAAACTTTTTCTAAAACTTAAAAATACACATCTGACCCTCACTCACCTTGCTGCAGAAACATTCTTACAGTATCCTCAATCAGAAGTCATCTTGCCTATAAAAATCTAGCCCCATTCTTTTGTTTGAAATAGAAATAATATATTTAAAAATATTTATTTATTTGTTTGTTTGTTTGTTTAAGAGAGAATGGGCACTCCAGGGTCTCCAACCACTGCAAACAAACTTCAGATGCATGTGCCACTTTGTATATCTGGCTTTACATGGGTACTGGGGAATCAAACTCAGGTCCTTTGGCTTTATAGGCAAGCGTCTTAACTGCTGGGCCATCTCTACAGCCCTAAAATAGAAATATCTTGGCTGAAACAAAAACAGCATGGATTGTTCTTAGTTAAATGATTGGCAGAGAAAAAAAATGAAAGGAGTGAAGCCAAAAGGCCCTGCTTAAAAATGTTAAAGCCTTTCCTTCCTATTGTTAGGTGAGTCTATTTTGTTCTACAAGGACATTTTTTCTTCTTTATACTTACACAAAATTGGCTCCTGAGTTGAGGAGATGGCTCAGCCAGTGAAGTGCTTGCTTACTACATGAGCATGAGGACCTGAGTTTGGATCCCCAGCACCCACGTACAAAGCCAATGTGGGGGTGCACATGAAGGCAGAGGCAACTAGAGCTCTGAGACTTATCGGCCAGCTAATCTGCCAAATCAGAGAGTTGCAGGTACCCCAAACCAATAAGGTGGAGAGTGACTGAGGAAGCCACCCAGCATTGAGCTCCACATACTGTGTACACACACAAACTTATATACTCATACACTGTGCGTTCGCACACACACACACACACACCAAAACAAAAACAAAGAAAACTAAGCTCCTCTTAAATTGTGTATCTAGGTTACATCTTCTCTGCTCCATGAAATATTAAGGAAAATTCAGCAAAATTTCCCTGGCTACCATGGTTTGTCACTGTCACCTGATGACACAGAAACAAGCTCCAGGAGAGCCATTCTGCTTTCCAAAATCAGAAGAACAAAAGGAACCAAGGCTCATAGCCATGAGGGTGCTAAATTCAGTCCTAGGCATCGTACATGATCTTACCCATCCTGCCATCAAGAAGTCTGCCCATGACATACACTTGACCATGATTCTTTGAAGGCATTAATGAAACTAGGTGTAGGCTCAGGCTAGGAAAAGCCCTTCAAGATGGTTATTGTTGTCCTCATTTTAAAACTGGAGCAACAATATCTAAAAAGAATTTTCCTAAAAGCATAACTCTATTAAGTGCAAAGGTCTATATGACCCCACGGCCTGCCTTCTTCCATAAGTCCATATTGCTTTAAAGGGAAGTCCTATTCCCAATGCACCTGAGCAGTGAAAAGATCTGTGTGCAGTTCAGAAAGTCCATTTGCTTCAGAAGCCATAAGAATTCTCATTTTCATTAAACAACTTGATTTTCTTTAATTATGAAAACTATTTCCATAGTTTCTCACTGCATTGGGTAAGCTAATAATGCATTAAATATCATATTAGTACACCTTGAGTACTACTCAAGTATCTACTTATTTATATGAGTGCCTATAGATATTTCTGTGTTTATAATTATTCCATAGTAGCACCAAAAATGTACCCCATGAAAATCAAGAAACTGTCATATAGGTATAAAACTGCACTGAACCATAAGCACACTACAGGTGTGTTTTACTCAAGAGATATGAGCAAAAGTTTACATGAAAACATACAACTTTTAAAACAAGGTCTTGATACACACATGAGCCACTAGGTTTGGGAAGGTGGATAGTTGAACATGAAGAGGAGAGCCAGTGGACAGTGGGCAGTGGACAATGGACAGTGGGCAGTGGACAGTGGACAGTAGGCATTGGGCTGTGCAGCCTGGTAAATTTCACAGCATCCCAAGATTCATGAAATAGCCCCTGTATCTGAGTTGTTTTGGTATGTGCCAGTAGCAAAAACATTCAATATTTCCCTTCTCAGATATGGTAAGACAAAAAATATATATTTACAGAAAGTTCATGAAGTCACTGGTCAGTGTTGACACACACACAATAATATATATATATATATATATATATTATTCAAAGTTAGATACATTGTATGGGCAAATATTGTGTTGGTATCCCATTTCCCTCCTCCCTGTCCCCAACACACTGGGTCACCTCCTCAGTGGGGAGGCTGGATCAGCCTGTGGGTTGGGGGATATGGGCAGCATTGTGTGCCTCTGTCCACTTCCACTTTGCCCCTCTCTAGGGGTGAGCATGCCAGACATCCTCACTGAGCTTGTATCCCAAGACAATCTTTCCTTCTTCCTCTTCTTCCTCTTTCTCCTCCTCTTTTTCTTTTTTATATTTTATCAAGGCACATTATACATAACAAAATGGTCTCTTTTTAGTGTTTCTGAGAGTTCAGAAAACTTCTTACATCTGGGGAATAACCACCTCCAGTAAGATAAACATCAGCTCTATTAATCTCCCTGAATGGAACTTTCTCCTTGAACTTGAAGTTTTTCTCACCCAGCTCTATGAGACAGTGAAAACTGTCACTCTACTTCTCAGAACTGTGTTTGTCTTTTGTTTGTTTGTTTGGTTGGTTTGGTTTTGAGACAAGGTCTCACTATATAGTCTTAGGCTGACTTTGAACATGTCATGGTCACCTAAGCAGGCCTCAGTCTCCACAGAGCTCTGGGATTACAAGCAATGGCTGGTGGGTTTTTATTCTCTTCTAACATCTCATCATTTTAAGGTTAGCAGATGTCTTGGGGTGGACATGAGTACAGGAGCTCACTGTTTCAGACCATTCTTCTCTCCAGGCTATTCAGGTCCTCGTTACTACAGCTGCTTTGCTGGTGCCTTCAAATAGATGTAGATTTGTTTGTTTATTTGTTAATGGAATTTTATCTGGGCATTTTAATTGCTCCCAACAATAACATTGGACTGCCACAAGCTAGTCCACTGTAGGCAGATATCTAAGTCAGTCTCTCTCTATTCAAAAACTCATTAATCCCCCCATAACATTTTGGTAGTATCCCTCAGATCAACATTGTCAGCTATGGGTTCAGTCATTTAAAGAGCCTTAGAATAAGACAAATCTGGATTTAATTCCAGTGCTATCATTTATTAGCTACATAACAATAGATCTGGATCTGTTTCTTATTTCAAGACAGGGAGAGTCGAAACAACTTGCTTCATAGTCTTCCTGTGAAGATTAGATGAGATATGGAAGGTCAAGTTCTTTGTACATAGTAGGCTCTCTGTATGCTCAGTTCTCCCAGAGCATAGGATATACTCATCTCTCAGAAAGCATGTAGAAGAGGTGGGACCAGATAACCCTGAAAAAAAAAAAGCTCTTCTCTGAGAACCCTTCTAGATCCAAAAATAAAAAAGGAGAATTCAGTTGACATTTTATTCATTACTATAATGTCATTCACACATACTGAGACATACACATTTTTTCCTTAAAAGGTCCTAGACTTATGCATAACAATCTAAGTTGAAGACCTTTTAAAAATCTATTTCAAATGCTTTCTGTTACAGATGAAGGAATTAAGAAGCTAGGCATGGTTAAATTATTTGTTCAGGGTCAATTTACTCATTAGTGTTTATTTAAATGACCTGAATCCCCCCAAATCATGTATTACCTCCATCCTAACATATGTCTAGCTTCTGTGCTCAATAATAAATGTAAAACAGAGACAAGTATTCATGTTTTATAGCTACTGGCTCGTTTTGACTAAAATCCATGGATCTATTTTTGATTATTTTATTTTAATAACCATCTCCACGAGTTATTTGACTTCCTGCCAACTAAGACCAAAATAGCTCCTTCCCATTCCTTTCCCATTCCAAGCATTGTGTCCCTAGCTTTCTCCCGTCTGTGTATTTTTAGAGACAAATTCTGCCTTATCATCTAGGACATAAGACTGAATGGAGCTCAGGGAAACCCACAGAATTACCAAGTAAGGGAGGAGGACCTATGTCTTCCTAGGCACTGGATGTCCAGTGGCTGTGGCTCTTGGCATCTTCTGTGATGGGCAGCCATGCCTATCCTCTTGCTTCTAAGAAAAGACAACACTTTTGTAGGCTGCTTCTGGGTAACCCCCTTTCTTTGTTCAATATATCTATTAGAATAGTGTTCTCTACCTGTAAACCTGCATCCCATGGGGACTGAATAATGGGAAGGAATTTCATGATCACAGAGCACACGGCTATCTCATCAAAGCCCCACACCAGGATTCTCCAGGACTCTGCTACTGGGACACTCTTCTTCAGACCTTTAGGGAGGGTATGCCTTCCATGAAATGTACCTTTGGGCTCCTCTTTCCTAGAGACCATGCCTCGCCATCATTCTGTTTATTTCCTGCTGATGTAACATGAATGCAATAGGACAGGTGATTATGAAGAAAAGAAATTGATTGCTCACAGTTTCTAGACACTAAGAGGTTCAGTACAAAGTGACTGGCATCCGGGGAGGGCCTTTCTCCTGTGGGACCTGGAAGAGGCATCTTATGTAGCAAGTGAGGTAGTATGTATGCTCAGGTCCCTCTGCTTCTTCCTAAAAAGCCTCATTTATTCTGATTATTAATCCTTAAAGGCTCCACATCAACATGTGAATTTGGAAATTAAGTTTCTACCAATGGTCTTTGAGGGACTCATTCAAGCCATAGGGTCATCCAAGCTCCAGTGGCCGCTGTCACACGCTGCTGTTTTATTTACTTACACATGTGCTGAGTGTACTGGACCAGAATGTAAGCACCGTGCAAGCAGATTCCATGTTCATCACCACATGCCCTGGCCTGGAGCCCAGTACTCACTTGAGAAATTTGCAGATACGTGTATATACCCTTCAGATACTCCCATCAGGCGAGCTCACCTCTTAGCTTTGAATACTTGCTTCACCACTTAAATACAATGAACTTCTCAGTTCTTATCCCAAAAGCTTGTTACAGTATCCACAGCAATACGTATGTGGAATGTGTTCAGCACAGGGCTACATGCACACACATGCATGTATACCCAAAAATAGTCTATAAGAATACTTATCACTATATCTGTAATGAATATAGAGTGTATATGAAACAGGATTGTTTTATACATATAGTAAGACTGAAACCAAAAGGTCCTAACTAAATAAGGTAAAATTTTAAATTAAGTAAATTTTGTTATTCTTGTTGTTTTGGCTTTTGTTTGTTTGCTTCTTTGTTTAGAGACAGGAGTTCACTCTGGCCCAGACTGACCTGGAACTCACTCTGTAGGCCCAGGCTGGCCTCAAACTCATAGAGATCCTCCCACCTCAGCCTCTGAACTAAAAGTGTACACCACTAAGCCCAGCTGAAAAATTAACTTAGAAAAATTAAGTTTTAAAATCTGTTCTTCCTGTTAGATCAAGTATTAACCATCTGTATAAAGATCCCTAGTAGAATCTTTGCTATGACATAATCTGAGACCCTTCCTTCTCTCATTGGGAAATGGTACCTTTCCAAGAATACTCATGGTATCCCTTTTAAAGTAATGTATTAACAAGTTTTTATAAATACGTACTTATTGGCAATGTCTTTCCATTTGAAGAATCTAGAAAAAGACTAGTTACTAGTTTCCATGCCACTTACCAGCTTAGCTTTACAAGGAATTTCCTCACTGCTCCCAAGAGCTAGAAACCTTCTGCAGAGGAGAGAATCCCTCCTTTGTTTTTATTAGACCTTGGTTCTCCCATTGTGACTATTTTCACATATAACTCATTCGCCAAGCCCGGGCAGATGGTTAAATCAACGGAGCAATAAATAATGTCTGGCAGTTTGCCACCAGCTTGTTGGGTCCTGGAGAAGGAAGACATGTTCATTTGCCTCCCTCCCTTCCTTTTCCTTCCTTCCTAGGTCTGGTCTAGACTCAGGTTGGCCTGCAGAGAGCTTTAACAATTGCTTCTGAGTGAGGCCAGGGTCTGTAGGCTGGGCCCTTTATAACCAGCCAATGGCTTGAAGGGAAAGTGAGGAATAATAATTCACTCAGACATCTATCTGAAGTTGCAGAGTCATTGACAATAGTGAAACCACTTAAAATGGAGAGTAAGAGCTTCATACTTTCTGGTCCTTTGAGTCTAAAAATAGAAGGGGAAGAGTTAGCTAGAGACCAGCTCCACTCGAAGTCGCTTTGTCATTGGCTGTTTCTCTGTCTCACTAACACAGAGACACTGCAGACCAAAGGATGCTTACCACCCACTTACAGATTTCCTTCCTTTATTGTCCTTTTATTAACTTGCAGTATCTTTCAATAAAAATACTCAAGGTTTTTGGAGTTGGAGAAAAGGAAACCAGGGAAATAAGATTGGCCCTGTCAGAGCATTTGGATAACTATACAACCTCCTTCTCTACTTCGTTATTTAAAACAGTGCAGCAGTGGTTTTTGTGATGATTGTATTTATTTTATGAAAGTACACAACAGATATTTCTGTCCTCAGCCTTATTTCTCCCTTCAACACTCAACGAACAGGGCCACCTGGGAGAGAAATTATATTTTAAAATATCTACTCCACATTAAATACAATTTATTCTACTTATGTTTCAATTATCTTTTCATTCCAGATAATCAATAAAGCATTTCAAGACCATCCCATCAATCCTTCAGGGTTTGGTGATCAAAGGCGCAGGAGTGGACATCTAACTGCTTACCTGTGAGTTGAGTTTAGGTGTTTTCTTTGGGCTCTGTTTATAGTAACTGCATCGCCTCTCTGACTGATTTTCTAAATAGTTGCTATGCCTTTTCTAGTTTACCTTACAGTCAATGAATCCCTTAGACTGTGAGTATATTCCTGTTTTGTAATCTGACCCCCTGCTTTATTTTTCTCCAATATGTAATATCTGATCGATAATAAAATTTTCACTTCCTATGAAGAATCCTGTTACCTTGAGACGATGGAGATGAACCCATCATCCCTGAACAATATGCCCATCTTTGTGCAAATGCTTGTGATTTTAGGGCAATAAGCAGCCTTCTCTTTCTACAAGGCTGCCTGGGGGAAAGAAAGAGGGGCTTTCTAAGGCAGAGAACTGAGAAACCAAGGAAACCTAGGTTGTCC